>JAVFHW010076494.1:32355-66594 GCA_032159205.1 Eurystomus glaucurus suahelicus | reverse complement strand
CTTTGCAACACGGATTTATAAACATAAAATGGAGTACGAAGTTGTTCTTCACATATCTCCTTTCTTTGTTCTGTCCATACTGAGTTTTTGTACATGTTCTTTTCATACTGGCCAAAATGCAATAAGAGAGCTATAAAGTGTGCTAATACAGAATAAGAAACTTGTTTCAAATAAAAATTTTCATTAGAAAATAAATTTACCAACCAAATCTAGTTAAATGTATAATAATGTGAAAAAACCTGTCTCATCTGAAGTTTAGAAAATAAGATACTCCGAAGGCTATCCACATCATTTACTAGCAGAGGTACTCCTCTGCATTGTATGCTATTTAGGCACCAGAATTAAGATTAATTTTCCCCTGTGTGTCTATGTGAGTGTAATAAATAAAGCTTTCCCCATGGATGAACCTCCAGCAGCTTTATTTAAACCTGACTCTCCAGCTGGAAACTGGCAAATAATTCCGAAGTCCAAACTCAAAGTATCAGTTATTCAAAGGGCCTCTTTTTTTAAAAAAAAAAAATTATTTTGCTTAAGGGAGTATTTTGTTTATCATACTTGGAAAGTTACAGAAGGTTAGCCAATAAAAAGATCCTTTTCTGTGATATAAAACTAGCATTTATTTAATATTAGCTTTTACAGATAGATCATGCTATGGTCTGTCTTATTTTTAAAAACTTGATCTAGTCTCCCAAATTTTGTCAGGGTTGTGTTGTTTTGTTTTGTTTTTTTTTCATATTGGGACACCAAAAAAAGTAGACTTGTTTGTTTGTTTGTTTGTTTGTTTTGTCCTTTCTGAGACCTAAAGCCATGGAACCATCTTAACTGTATTACAAAGGCTAAAATATATTCTTTCCATTCTAAAAGATTCCTGTATAAAGCTATTGCAATTTTAATTCTTTACAAGTGTAGAACAAATAGAGGTAAATCCAATCCTGCTACATAGAAGAAAATTGAGGTCACTTACTGCTCTTCTCAGCTATGAACTCTTACTGACCTAATCACACTTTGATAATATACAGTGCTTCTATCCCTTTGGACCAGCTGCATGGATGTATATAAAAAGACTAATATCTTAGTTACTCCACAATAGTCTCTTCTATGCTGGCCTATGAATTTAAGGGCATATGTCACTGAAGATATTAAATCAGACTAAAGACAAGGACTACGTTTCTGAGGCAACACATTGAGAAGGAGGTATATCCTCCCCATTACTTTCCTTTCCAAATGTTTAGTTTGAAAGTTATTTAGGAATACTTAGTAAAACTGAACACTTCCAAAACCCAGGTACTTCTGCAGCTTTTTTCCTCCAGCATCTTAGAGGCTCTTTGCTTTCCTAGACGTAACAAGGTCATGACTTGGCATTGATCATCACAATGGCAGATCCATGCAAATTAGTCAGCTTGATCCCAATACAGAAATAAAATCAACTTATTAAGTATTTGATCCTACAAAATATTTATGCTATTTTTAAGTTTATATAATACTTTCTGAATTTGTTTTGAATATTATGTAAAACTGACTCCTCTATAGGGTAAAGCTTTATCTCAGAAGAAAATTAATGACAATTTTGCTGTTGCCTTCAATAGAATTGGATTCTACTAAAAGTATGACAATTATGCTTAACAGAAATTAATCCAATTGCTTACTTGATCTTTGGTTTTTGATGAAGAAGAGCTTTAGTCTCTCTTTAAATGTATTTTCATTCATATAGAATTCAACTTGCACCCTGAAATATAAAAGGAAGCATTAGAATAGAATATGGAAGATAACAAATGTTTTTTTCAAAATAATTTGTTTCCCTAATCATCTATTCTTTATATATAACTGGGGGAACATAGAGAGAGTGTTCAGCCAAAAGCTCACTTGGATGTGAATGACTAATGTTAAAAGATTAAAAAACAAAACAAAAAACCCAACAAACCAAAAAACTCATTTAGTTTATCCCTTTTACATGCAGAATGATTTTCATATTATTTGGACACTGTATACTGCAAAGCCAGAAGCATCTACATTTTTGGTATTTTCACTGGAAGACTACTCTCATATCTACATCTTTGTAAGGAAGATTTCCTTGATGTTGAGGTTAAACCTTCCATCTCAGTTTAACGCCTTTCCTATAAAATCGGCATTTTAATGATTCTTCTTTTTTTGATCTTGTTCGTATCTCTGTTAAACATTCACGTCTTAGTTCAGCATTCACTTGTTTGTGTTCACCTTTAATCAAATGCTTATGCAGCAAACAAACCACCCTCTCTGAACTTCATTTTTATCACAATGAAATACTGAAACCTGAAAGCAAAATTATGTTGCAGTCATACAGTATTGTACAGAAAATAACTCCCTTTCTTGAGTATATTAAAGCAACAGTAACATCTTTTTTTTCCCCCCTTCCTTCCAAATTTGCTAGGATGTATTTCATGTTTCTGTCCCTCAGTTCAGAGTACAACTCTTGCAATAGTTCTACACACAGAAGTGTGCATTAGTTGTCTAGAAAAACTTAGGTCATTTCAGAGTTGTGTCATTTCAGCTGCTTGCTGTAGGATGAGTGCAGCATTAGTTCCATTTCCACTGAAGTCCCTTCGCTACCCAGCTGACTCGATCTCCCTACTTCCTTACTTATCACTTTCTTTGTATACCATCATGTGTTGCAAAATTGCATATACCTTTTCTGTTCATAGGTATATTTGATCTTTATTTGAGTATTTCTTTTTAGCAGTCTTTCATCAAATGACTGTACTTCAATTACTTGTTCCTGTATGTACTGTTGTATTTTTCAAACAGGATCCTGACTTAAGTTTTTCCTTTCTTGCATGTGAAGCCTTTGCTGAAACAATTTTAGTATAATTTAATGTTATCTATAGACTCTCTCTTCCCCTCAAATGCCTGTCTAATACCACGTGTTTTTGCACACTTATGGAACCGGAGGATTATGTAGTTATGGGCCCAAAATAGATGGCATCTCAGGCCATGTGACTCTTCCGTGCTTGCTTTTTTATTACCAAAATTTTAGGCATATCACTTTGTAGGACAGGGTCAGCGTGTCACAAAAAGAAGGTTCTGTATGACTCACTTAGTGAGGTCAGTTAATTTTAGCTAGTCACTTAGCTTTGGTGTGGTTTATTGTAGAGTTCCTTATAGAATGAATAATTACACTGCTTCCTATTCAGAGAAATTAAAAACATAACCTTATTTTTAAGAAATCTATATTGAAACTAATCTGCATAACTTAAAGAATTTTGAATTTACTTCTGTGGAAGGATGTTTGACACAGTGCTAAGCCCGACCCCTACCCTAGACCAGCTTTTCTGCCCAATCTGGCTCTACTTTTTCTGTGATAAGATCTTTAAGCAGTTGGAATTAAAGGGGATGAACTCTGCTTTGTAAAATAAGAGTAGCAGCAACTGCGTATTTCAGAGAGCTTGGGCCCAGAAGAACATCCTAGAAACCGCCACCCAACTAGGGGAAAAGCCCATCAGGTGAAGAGCAACTTGTTTCTGGGCCTTTACTGAGCTTAGACTAAGTGCTGTGCTTTTCAAGACTGCGGGAGTCATTGCCATCATGCACAATTAAAATACTTGGTAAAATTAAGGCAAGTGAAGGAAGCATGTCCAGGGGTTAATTAGTAGGCAAACAGGTTTTTGAGGCCCTAAGCTCTGCTTCAGTTCTATTCTGCACATTTCCCAAGGTACTTACTGTCACCAATACAGTGACACTTTTAGTGGGAAAGATCTTCCATGATTTGGCAGCTGCCACATGCTAAGCGTATATACTTAATCTTCAAGGACATATTTCAGTAGGTAAACTTAGTGGCACGAGCTATTGAAGTAAGGGATGTTATCTAAAATGTGCACAGTATCAGCGATCTTTTTTACACATTTTAAACTAATCTCTCAGATTTTTCAGTAAGAAAATTACAGTAGTCACTTATCATGAAAGAACAACATGTTAGCAGTAAGCCATGATTTAATAATAATGAGGAAAAATGATGTGGGAGCTAATCACCCTCCTATCACTACACTTATGAACTGCCCTGATAGCCTTCTAACAGCTGTCTACTTTTTTCCTTAGCAACCTGTGCTCACAGCAGACTGGGATTCCACAGTGCAGCAGTTTCCATGGCAAAAGGGATTATGAATGCTGCTAGTACCACTTCTGTGGCTCAACTCCTTCTCCTTCCCCTTTTTTTAAACTTAGGTAAAAATTATATCACCTTCTACATTTGCAGGAAATACATTATCATGCTTCTATACTCAATATACACTTTCATGATACCCTGGCTATCAGACAGAGAATATTTCACTATGTTTCTTAAAGGCTGCTATGACTAAGTAAGCTAAGAATGAATGGCTGAAGGAGCCACCAGCAGGGATAAGAACAGAAACCTTCAGATACTATTCCTTCCTGATACTCCGCTTTAATTTTAAGGGAGAACACTCATTCTACCTGAACCTTTGTTGTAATCTTTTAATGATTAAAACTTTACCTCAAGTATTTGGTTTTTTCTGTATTTTTTTGCATTGTGAAGTGTAATCTAGAAAAGGAACATAACACAAATTCTGATCCTCATTTGCAACATTAAGATAAATTAGTAGTAGTAGTGAAGGGCTTGAACGACCTTTTTCTGGACTTAAGTACAAGTTAATGAGGATGTTTCAAGTGAGTGAAATTAATTCCAACATACTTATTTAAAACTTGATTTTTCAGTTGCAGGATAAATACTAGTTGGAATTTTATTCCAAGCAAATGGTTTTGATGAAATGGCACACCTACAGTACACGGTGATAGTATATGTGGACACAGATCTGGCCTAGGCAATGGATTTCATTTTGTTCTATGTTTCTAGTGTGAGTGATTTAAAAGTGTAGTTTAAACAATTTGTGCTTTGTGGCTTTTAACTTTATGTAGAAGACAGTTGTAGCTCAGTTCATCCTGACCAAAAGGAAATCAAGCTGAAGGATACAGCTATTCCTTGACAATGGTTACTGGGACAGAAGTGTTTGTGTATGCAGTCAGTCGCCTCTGACTTTTTCATTGTATGTGTTAAGTATTGAATATTCCATGAAAAGCTGCTTTTGGAAGTTAAAGAACAGGTCTTATGCTTTACTGACTCTTTCTTCAGCATATTTGAAAATGCACAAATACATGGCTGACATACTGTGGCAAAAACAACAGAAGTTTTATGATTCTCTTGAAAACAGCGTGGTTTTTTAAACTTCTTAAATACTATTAATAATGGTCTTGCCTAGTTTAAACCCAAGGAACAGTGATGTCAGTGGAATCTTTCAAACTGTAAGAAGCATCTTGAAGTACCCAAAGTCCAAGCATACATTGCACTCTTCTAATTCAGCCAAGATGTAATTTAAGTAGTATATTTTAATGTATTTTCTTGCTATACTTTGTATTACTAATTCATGTCAAGGACACTAGTACGAAGCACTTCTTCTCATGACTTTAAATCACTGGGACTAATCTGTCAACACTCCAGTTTCTTACATAATTTTGTCTTTATTTTTTCATTGCTATTTACAATGTCATTCTAACTCCATAACCACACTTTACTATAGTAACAATATTACCTTGCAATCTACAAATTGTCTTTCATGTTAGAAAATAGCAGATTTGGCAGAAATAATCCCTTCAAAAATGGAAGTATGGGTTGGATTTCTCACTAAGTGCCTGCTAAGGAGCTGTAAATGTTTATGCTTATTACTTCTTGACACTGAAATAAAGAAAAGGTGCTAACTGTACAAATGGAGCCAACCTGAAGAAAATTACGTCAATTGATTTAAATCTATCTTTATGGGAAGGGATATTACATGGTTTTTCCTACAAAAAGAGCTTTGTAAAATAGACACTATGTTTAATTGTGATTTGCCAATCCAATATATGTGAAATTCTCTTAGATTTCAAACCTTAAAGTTCATTACGTAGGATGTAAATAGGTGCTTAAAAATGAAGTATTTGAAGTGCTGAAGTGAACTGAGATTGTCAGAGCTTATTTTACCACAAAAAAAAAAGTTCATGAGTATATTTTTTTTCTTCTAGCTTCTAGTAAAAGATCAGTGTATTTTAATGATGACTGTCTTGGGTAGTAGCTCTCTTTTTAAAGTTTTGCAAGTTCTGAAGTACTCAGAACTTGTTTAGAGCTTCATAGAGAAATGGTCATTTAACTTTCCAGGCCTGCTTGTTCCATCAGAATCAATATGACAGATCAAGACTGCTTGTTGAATGATACCTCACTGTCTTGTGCTAAAGGAAATGGCAGTAAGATCAGTATTTTTCCATTACTGGCTCTTAACATGGGGAGGCTTTCTATTTGTTTCTGGCAGGAAATCAATCAGTTGCATAGGTCATGATGAACACTGAACAGATAAAGTTCTGAGTTTCTCATTTCCTCTCCATGCTGAATGACAGCACCCCAAAACAAATGGTAGTAATTGGAGAAGGCAGTGTGCTTGTTTCTTCCCACATACTGGAAAGACAAAAAAGATGCCCTTTCTTTTGCCGCCTCCTAATGTAGCAGTCCATTCTTGCAGTGTGAACATGACATAAGAGAGCTGTAAAGACCAGGGCCTCAACATTTTTCTGGGTACTTGCTGAAGCTGTTTGCCATGTTCACTATCGTGGGAGACAGACCCCCCCACACGTTGATGGGATGTCTTATTTTAAGTCAGCACGCCCGACTGTGACAACTATGCTGATGAAATCTAGCATTTGTAATATGTCCCCAGATTTTCTTAAAGATTACTTCTAATCAATACAGAACAATTAAGACTCACAGGTATAAGGGATTTTTCTGGTAGGGGATTTTATCTATTTATTATGAAAAAAAAAAGAGTATTTTCAAGACCTCTGAAGAACTATGTTCGTGTAATATCGTCTTGTGGATTCTTTATAACATCTAACATTGTGAACGTATATGGTAGAACACAGGTTCCACACCTTCTAATAATTGCGCTGTAGTATGCAGTGTTACTTATTATCTCTTCGTTTTTCCAAACCAAATTATCAGAGTACTCCTCTAGAACAACTTATGCAATGTAATTCTCTCATTCAAATTTGAACTATCATGTAACAAAGACATGTTTAATACTTAGAGTGTATGCTGTGACATCTTTATCTGGGCATTTCTTTTGTTCTTTTCTTTCTATGGGTATATTTATTTAGAATTTACCTTCTAAATCTGTGAATCTGAGTTAATCTATCTAGTGAAGTTTTTCCAGACATATCTACATTTGCTTGATTGTGTAATTGGATGTTACCATAACTAATGGATTTATAGAGATCAGGTGTTATCTCTGTCACCGTAAAAATTCTCAGTATTAATGAAGATAGAAAGAGCATGAAATGAGTTCACCCTAATCACAAATTACAGAATAAAGGATCAACGATGCATAAATAACTTTGTGGCTTAGAACTTTTTACTTTCCAATAAGCGCTGCTTGTTGTGACTGAAACAAATCTAGGACAGCATCAGAAAACAACACAAACCAAATTTCAGGATGCACAAAGTAAAAATTTGCACATACAACCACAAGAAAATATATTTCCTGTCTAAAAGCAAACTTCTTTACTTATTTGTTCAAAAGCCAAAATGCTAAAAATTTCAGCCCTTAATTAACATTTTCTTCCTTACAATTTATGTAATATATGTGTATCTATACTTTTATGTACATAAATACAAATATATTATAAATTTGATGGTGAGCCAGCTTTATGTTTACAATCAACTGGTCTCAGCTACATAATGTTGTCTTCATAAAATGTATACAGGTCCATGGCAGCAATTTAATATTACAGCAATAGAGATATGAAATAATATCATTTTTCAAACCTTTCTGTGCAAAATGTCTTCATTTTTTCCATTCCTTTGAGGGAAAGTGTTGTTTGTTTGTTTTTTAAGGAAAGACCAATAGCAAGCAACTGAGACTCAGTGGTGGGTAGTATGCATACTTATCAATCAAATAATACTTTATTTTAAATTCCTTATTTACAATTGGTCTTGCAAATTCAAAAATGAAATTATTATCTCAGTCCTGCACCCATGAAAACCAGTGTCAAATTCACCATTCTCATAACGGTGCAGTAATAGAAAATGAATTTGCAATCTGTACTTTTTGTCTTTAGAAACTTTTTTTTTTTCTAAAGAAAAACATAAAATACTATAGAATCATAGAATCATTCAGGCTGGAAAAGACCTCTAGGATCAGCTAGTCCAACCTTCTTTGAACATCTCCCTAACCCCTAGACCATGTCTCGAAGCGCCACATCTACCTGTTTTTTTGAACAGAAATGGTGACTCCACCACCTCCCTGGGCAGCCAGTTCCAATGGCTAATCACTCTTTCAGTGAAGAACTTCTTCCTGATATCCAATCTAAACCTCCCCTGGCACAACTTGAGGCCATTACCTCATTACCTATGATGCTTTAATATTGTGAAAAGAAATATCAGAGCATTCTCCCTCTCCATTTCAGTGGCCCTGAAAGTACCACACACTTGACTTTTTACTGAAAATACACTTTCCTATTGCAAATCCATTGCCTAAAGTTAGAAAGTTAATAAGTAAATCAACTGTGAATGATGTGTTAATAAATAGTACACTTTTAAGCTAAGTTTTGCAAGAAACTCACACAAGGTAGATACTTGACTAAGTTCAGTAAAACTTTTTTTTTCCCCTAAAGCATACAAGGGCAGGGAAGCATACATGTTTTAACATGAATTTATTGCATGTGAAAATAGCTCTTTTTAACCTCTGGGTGGAAATACTTCAAGTGTAGGATATATACAGCATAGAGCTACTGCAATGAAAATCCATTATGCAAGGCTTTTTAACTGCGTAAGTCTGAGTATCAGAGAACTCTGAAGAATAGGGAATGCTTTGTGAGTCCAGTTCCAGGCACTGTTCACTGTTATGTAGTTGCGTCAATTACCCATACCTGAATAGCAGGAATGGTGTTGTTTGGGGTTTTCTTTATAATGTTAGCAACTACTTGTAAAAACGACTAGAAACAAACTTGCTGAGTATCAAGCTTACTGTGATAACACCTTTCCATTGCTGTCAGCCTGGATTTAACTCTGTATTAGAGCGCTAGGAGCAAAAGACACGATTACTCCTTACAAGCAACCATATTTTATTTCTGCTCAGATTTTATTCTCTGTTCCACAACAATTTCTCTATTGCTTTCCTAAAATTATTTTTCTGTACCAACTTTTCTCTTTGCCATTCAACAAACATTTAAATTTTGTTTTAAGGGAAAGGTTACTTCTCTGTGAAAGGCAACAAGACAACTTAGTGATTCATGAGTAATGAAACTGTATTAGGAGGACAATTCATGTGCCTAACATGCTCTGTTCTTCTCTATCACAACTACATGTCCCTAACACCTGTTAATGTCCTAAAACAAAAGTTAGATGACAGATCCTTCTCCTACAACTATAGCAGTCCATTCATTGACTCTTCTCTCTCTGTGATTGGCAAGGCATACACAGAGTCAAGCAGCTTGCCTGAGTACCCTGCGTACATTGTATGAATGAATTAGAAATTACTGTTATTAGAGTAACAACATGCCTCAAGTTGTTGATTTAAAATGTAACAGTATTTTAATGCTAATCATTTCAAACCTTCTGTGGGAAGCTATTTATTACTGCTTACCAAACTTCTGTCTGTTGGATTCAGTTTGCATGTTCCCCATTTAACACTTTTGCCTTTACAAAGCAAGCAGCTAAACGCTATGAGGGACATTGTCATGGAGATTATCCAGCTAAAGATAGAAACAGGTGTTCAGATAAATAGGAGCCTTAAACTGTTCTGGTAGATTGTCATCTCCAAACTATTACATAAATAAAAAATCTTAAAGACTCACTGCTCACTTTAGATATGGCAGTTTACAAGTACACGCACTTTTCTTACATATAAAAAACAAGTACCTGTGAATGAAACATGTCATCTTTGTTTAGCCATAGGAGCTACTTATTACTACTTTTTTTCTTTTTTTGGGGGGGGGGGAGGGAGGGAGTGTATAGTAGTCTAGGGCTACTGGAAACAGAAAAAAAATGACTGTATGTGTATAGGTCTCTTGTTTGATAAGAGAAAGAGAAAGGATGAGCCAAACATGTCTTGACTTTAGGGAAATGCTGAGCAAACACTCTTCTTCAATTTGGTTCCTTTCAAGTGACTCAACTTAGCCTCTGATTACCAGAGAAATCCAAATCACTACTCACTTAAACTCTACTTCTCATCTATAAGAAAAAATTATCTGACTATTCTGTTACTGCTCCTCTGTAAGTTATCTTTTCCTTCTATTTTTCAAGATTGCATCTTTTCAAAAACAAGCAGAACAATGCCGAGAGCTGTTTGTACATGGTATCCTCACTGATTAGATCACTTATCAAAGGTTTAATTTTACTTAACAAATTAAGAATGAAGATTTAGTTTTCTGAAAATGCAGCAGAAGGGAAAAGGAAAAAAGAGCAGATGGATAGAAAAAAAAAATCTAAAAAGGAACAAAAAACCTTTGTGGGTGAATCCAAATCTGTCATTTTAAAGTATCACATGACCGAGTGTAAATATAATTTGAAATATGACTCATTAATACGTTACCTGAAAGACAGACCCAGCATCCTAATAGGCCTGATCCAATGCCTGCTTAGATCAATGGAAAGATTCTATTCACTAAGAGTTGAGTAAAATAAATAGTAAAAATATTCAAACTAGATACTTCCCTATTGCTTTAAGTATGTAATTGCTATTTTCTCCCAAAATTAAAGCAATTTTCTTGCTATTTAAATTATGCACTGTATTTTACATAAAGCTAGCAGGTTAGTGTGAGATGCAGAAGAGCATATATATTGATTCTTCTCTATTAAAATTCCACAGCTTTTTATTTTTACCATCTTGCTTTATTATTTATTCTGTTTGCTGGCCTTTCTGATTTTGGATTTTTTTTTTTTTTTTTTTTACTTTTGTGGTAGTTATATTTGGTGATCTTCAATTATAATAAAAAATGCATTCAGTGTTTCCTGGAAAAAGGCACAGTATAATTGTACACAGTTAGAAAAACAAATTTTGAAGTTTTGGGTTGTTTTTTTTCCAAAACAAAGTTTTACGATTCAGTAAGTTAACCTACATTTATACTACAGACATAGTAAGTTATACAGAAGTATTAGCTGCACGTACCCAAAAAGCAATAGAAGCTTATGAAAAATTGTCTTACAGCATTCGGTGTAAACAGATGAATTTACATGATCTGTGTATAGAGTCTTACTCACTGATTAACATTTCATAAGGACAGAAGTTTCAGAAATGGAATGTTCTAAGATAGAAATGTCAACATGTCATGTCAAAATTAAAAGTTCCCTTTTTTCCCTCTGAAAATTGTTTTGTTCAATAAGGTAATTATATTTTATATTTCTTTTATTGTTCTTTAAGTACTATTCAATTATTCCAAGGAAAATGCATTTATCAACCCAAAGAATAGTTTCATTTTCATTTGAATCTTGGTGGTGTTTGGGTTTCTGACCCAATTAGAACAGAATGTTTGAAATTTCCTAAGTCTTTTTAGCTTTAATTTCTTCCCTGTACAACTCCAGTTACTGCGTAAGACATTATGCTGCCTTTTGTATCACATTGATCTGGTGGGATGTGATCTCTATTCCGTGCCCTACGTTTTGGGAACTGTATTATTCTTGTCTTTCTCTGTCCTCACTTAGTTGTCATGATTGCTTTCTGAGTAACTATATGGGGATGAGATTAGTTATCTTAGTAGTTTAACAGCTTCCCACAGAGTTCAGCAGTAAAAATGGCAAAAATAAGGCCATCTTCACTGAAAATACTATGAAAAATTTTATAAGAAGCATCAAGTGAATTAGAATAGCCTGAAGTTTCAGAAAACACTGCATTTGTCCTTCAAACATGGAAGGCTTTCTTTCCAAATGTTAAGCTAATGAGTGCATCTTACACTTAAGATCCTACATTTTTTTTAAATTGGCCACCAAAGAGATATCTCTATGCAATCTGAATTCTCTAACCCCATTCAGACTGACCTGTGGGTTTGTTGTTGGGGTGTTTTTTTCCCATCTCCTAAATCTGCTTCCTTCAAGACAAACAAAATGTCCATATTTTGGATATTTGGAGGAGAAACAAAGCCTGAAATTCAGCATATTTCTCCAAAACAGTTTTAAACTTGAAGCCTATATAACTATTAAACTCTAAGAAAGTAACATCTGAACATATTGCAGTTCCTGGATCTAAAAATCTAGCTTCAAAATGAAGTGCAATGCTTTCTGTATTTCCTGTGATGGGATGTGATACTAACATGGTGTCTCAGAATTTGAACCACACAATTACCTCTCAAATATTTTGTCTGCTATAGAAAAAAACTTTGCAGGTAAAATTCATCTCCAGTCAATGAAAGGTTGACACTTAGTCTACAATTCACACATGCCTATTCTACAAAGGCAATCCAGGTAGGAATTACAGAAACTAGTGGGCTCTGCTCTCAAGTCATGGGAAAGTAAGCAGCAAAATTCTTGAGACACTATGACCTTCAAATATTTAGACCTTTTACTTCACCAGAATGAAGTTGTTGCTAATCTCCAGTGAGATGTAGTCTGTATCTACACCTCTATATACCTATGATGCATAAAGCTTTGATTCCTTGATTATTTGACCTCTTGCCTGTTTCCTTTAGCAAAACTATAGAATGTTTCTTCAGCTTAGGAGATGTGAAGAAAAGTGCTCAATTTCACTTTCTGTTACCACCCTTGCCACTTACACCTTTCCTTCCATCCCTAATCCTCACAACTTCCTCTTGCCACCCCCAGCTGTCACCACAGTTTGCTTTGTCACCTCCTAATCCCTCCAGAGAAGGATATGATGAGTGTGGAGTAAGTGCCAAAACTGCACTCCAGAGCCCTGTGCAGTAGACTCGCTCGCAGCAGTTTATACAGCATGAAGAAGGCTGGCTGAGTTTTATGGTACGTGGAAGGTAAATCCATGTACACATTTACCTAGCAATGTAAACATAAAATATCTGGGTAGGACTGGCAAGTTAAGATATTACATATTCAGAGAAATTACCTGAAATTATGGCACCTATTTGACAGGTGCCATATAGCGCAATGGAGCTTCAATAGAAGTCTGACAGTACAAATCACTATTGCAGTAGTAATCCATGACAGCCAAATGAAAAAACTGATTTCCTCCAGCTGTATGTTTAAAAAAACATCACAAAGAAGCATGCAATGTGGCAAATAAAAGTAGCTACCCGGGATTTTAATGTGGACAGTAGCAACTTTACACAAAGTGGCTGGGCTCAGACTGATAGAACAGAGGGGCCCTTAGTTTACTTACTTCTGCAACCTGTGTGGAGGGAATAATAGCCCTTAAAAGGGGAGATGCCCAAGCCTTAGGCTTTGATTTGTGCTTGCTATTACAACACAGAGGTGTTTAAGACATGAGGCTGTGCTTAGACTGAACTTCCAGCTCTACCAGTTTCAGTCTGTACTAGTTGAACTCTTTAATGTTGTGCTCTATGAGTGATGAACTTGCATTCAAAGGTATACACAATATGAAAAATATGTATGTGTTCAGCGTGGAGTCTTCTACTAGTGTAGATTTGGGATTTCTCTGCAGAAGCAGCAAGATCATTCAAGAATATTCAGATGCATGGCTTCACTGGATCATCTAATCAGTATTTATCAGCTTACTACTGACTTTCAGGGAAGTAATATAGGCAGTTTTTAGTTTACAGATACAGTAGCTGTTTGGTTTATGTTTGGAACTAGACATTTATCAACATGTAGTTCACTGCTCTCTCTACTTCTCTCAACAATGCCATTCTTGCCAACTGCTATTAAATCTATCAGTACCGACCAATCAATAATTGATTTCTTAATACCAGATAAACCAGCTGTACAGATCCGTGTATCAATTAGATGGAAACACAAAATCATTTATCTGTCAACCATGCAAAACAGGCTTGCTGTGGGCTGTTGGCAGACAGCAATAGATACATTGTTAAGTTAGGATTGCTGGTTTATGACTAGTTTAAGAAGCTGCCATCTCCACAAGGAGGGGTCTCCCCTCATGTCACTCTTACAGAAGGGTAATTTCCAGACAAGTCTGACTAGGAATTTGCTCTAATTGAAGACTATTTATATTCCTTACTTTGGAGAGAGAGTTTTCAATTGGATCAGTTTATTGATCAGATTCATCTTAATCGTTGCCATTATCACAGCTAATGCAAAGGCATAGCAGGAGCAAACACTCCAGGAGAGTGCAAAAGGCAGAACCTTAGTGCAACTGCAGTACTTTTTTGACTTATGGTGATTATGAACTATCTCCCTTCCAACCCAAAAGCATCCTATGATTCTATGACAGTACAAATTTGCTGTCACAAAGTTAATGGACCAGTTGCCCAGATAATAAAAATAATGAGAGGGCGGGGTGGATGGGGAGACAACAACCAGAAACTCTAGTCTAGAATTGTACAGTGTAACATTAATGGAATTGCATTCATCAATGTGATTATAGGTATCTGAGTTTATCTTTTTATTGAGCCTTACTTTGAAAATTGGTGTTATCCATAACTATGTGTAAAACTAAACCTTGATTTAGCATAGTAAACTGTTGTGCATTCGTTACCAGTGAGAATTTAGCTGGCTATACATACTTCCATCACTGGTCTTTAGTTAGTGAGCCTTTTAGGAAAGGCCTTCCACTGATTCTGTAAAACATCTATGCTATTTGTAGTACAGTAATGATAGCCATATAGTTCTATTAAACATTCATTCCGAATTTTTGCAACTGGCAAATTTACATATTTATAAACAGCATTTCGAAAATAAATTAGTTGGTTCATTTTTGTGGCCTTCAAATCTGGACAAATATTATTCTCTTATTTTCAAAATTAATTCCCTAAACAAAGACAATGTTTTTATAGGCCAAATCCCTAAACAGTGTTCTTCAAAGTACTAAAGTATTTCCAAGTGGATTATGAAAAATTTCTGTATCTGTCACTATTTGGATGTTAGAGCTCCTACAGGAGTATTTTAGGCAGAACGTATCACTTGTTTACTTGATCACGCTAATAATCATCCAGTCAAAGTCCATTTCACAAACACAAGTTAATTCTGTCCAAAACAGTACAGATGTTTCTCTGCAACCTTTCCTTAATCACACTGCCTGTATTAGGTTGTCTAATAACGTTTTGTAAATGTTAACTAATACAAAAGCTCTAGAGCACATTTTAGTGCTTCAGAACACAGTATCATGAGCACTTTGCTATCATTAGGAAAATGTTGATGACTTGTTTTGATAATAACTATATTGATGGTGAGAACAAAATAGAGGGAATATGGAAATATACAAGGAATGGGATGAGTGTTGATGGAGGGAAAAGTCAGAAAAGAAGGTATCCCAGCATAAGGCTTTATTAGAATAAGCAAGTGTGTTACCTGCTCTGCTCTAACATTATTTCCTCTTACCACTGTCTGCTAAATGACTGACCAAATAGATCAGTTCAATCTGCTAAATAACAGACTAAATAGTCTGCTTCAGTGCAGACACTCTTCAATTTTAAGAGAAACCTAATTAAGCAAAGACAAGTATGAGTGGAAAAAATTAATATTGTAAAAGCTTTCACCCTTTTAACAATGGGAGTTAGAAAACCTACAGTCTTAACTTTCAGCTGTACAAATTTACACAGTCAAGTGAAACAGCATTCTATAGTTCTAGCTTACTAAAATAAAGCATGATATGTTCCCCTATTCAATTTGTAGTGTTCATAAAATCAAAATTCATGTTTTTACAGGCACAGTCAGAACTGTTTGAAAGAAGTAAAAGTAAAAAGATGTATAAACACAGTATTCCCAAAAGAAGGCTTTTATGGTTCATCTTTTTTGTGCTAAACTGATTCTGAAGAAGTAGTAGTAGTTACCCATAGTCATGAGCTGAATCCCCTGTCCTCCTCTACTGCACAAACACGTGCCTAAACATGAAGGTTATCAAGCCTCTGTTCTGTCTAGAGAAAGGCTGTGTTCCATTTACTCCTGTTACCTTGTCTTTTTTCCTTCATTTTTCCATTTTCATGTTTACTGTTTTCAAATGTTCTTCTCTCTAGAAGTGCCTCTCAAGTTTGAGTTTTGTATGTCTTCAGGATTAGGGACAGTTTACTACCCTGAATCCTCCATTGTTTGATTCATATTTGATCTATGCATCCTGGTCCTATGCTCCATCTATTTGCTGCACATTGCTTGATTTTGACCATGTTCTTTTTGAAATGGAAATTTTAAGCTGCTCTGCTTCCCTACATGGCTTTTCTACAATTGTCTGGCCTACATTCAAGGTCTCTTGATTGTATCAAATTGCAATTAATAATAAAAATACAAAGCAAGTATGTATGAAGTTCAAAATCAGATTTTTTTCTATATCACAATGCTTTTCTTCCAATGCTCTTTTGTTTCTCCCATTTTTTCTTTATGAACTCCTAATAATGCTTTCTCTTAAAAAAATCAAAACACAAGTGTCTCAAGGTTCTAATTCTATAGCCACTTCAGTTGGACAGCACCTTAATATTTTAAACAGACAGGAGATAATGCTCAGTGTGGAGTGATTTCAATTTCTGCGGAGTTGCATAAGCGACGTTCTTAGCACAAATATGTCCAATTCTTAATGGGATGTGAAGAACATGAATGCATATAGTAGTATCAGATACATGGTTGAAGTTAAATGAATATAATAATTCTGCTTAGTTTTATGTATTCCAGTTATTGTACTCCTAATACTGCTAAAATGTTAGGAGTTTTCAGTCACAGACTAGGTTACAATGCCAGATACTGAATTGATACATTTTGTAACAGTATTAGAGATGAGAGTTAAAAATAGCAGCTAAATAAAATAGTGGTAAAAGACAAAGAAAAATATTCTTATAATGTACATCAGGAATGATAAAAATATAAGTACTGGTTAGAATGTCAACAAGAGATGAAAACCAATAAATGGCACCCATGCCAAGGCCTACAAGTTGGATTTATCCTGGGAACAAACTAAGAATGAAGCAAATGACAGATATAAATAGAGTATGAGCTGTAGCACTCTGCACCATTATGAGATAATTGGAAAAGATAGATAAGGGGGAAGTCTGAATTGAACATCACGTACTTAAATTTTTATACGGCATTTGAAACAGTTCTCTGGAGATTGATACTGAAGGTAAAAAATCAAATGCTTATAATAAGGAAAAGAAGTAAACAGCCCAAAAAGTAAATAAACAGTGTGATATAACACAATGTGAGTGCCTATCCTCACAGAAGACACCTTCTTTTGGAAAGAATGTACAGTAAAAATGCTATTATGGCTACAGAAACATGCCATCTTATTTTTAAATTATTAATATAATAAATTAGCTTGAAAAGAACTTACTGAATAGGAAGGTAACTTAACTTGAAAAATAAAATAGTGCAAAATCCTTTTACGTAAAAGAACATACAATGTTCCTTTAGAGAGAGAAAATCCTAGTAGAATAAAGCACATACATAACTTCTTACAGACATAGCAAAGCAGAGGCTGGTTGCACCCATAAAGCAGAAGCAGACTAAGCAAGACAAAATTAACACTTATTTGCTTTGAACCCAGACAATAAAACCACTAAAATAACCAACATCAATGAATAAATGTTTTGCAACTTGTTTACTTATATTCAGTTGCAACATGAAGGAACTAAAAATCCATATACTTCAACTCTCTTTCCATGGTGTGAATATATTGATCATTTAGGTCAAAATGTGTTCGTCAGCATTTGTTAACTGGACTCTGACTTCTGTACATCTGCTCACAGAGGAGATAAAAATGCTTTGTGGTCAGATGGAACAGATACACACTTCAGGTATAGAATAAGCTACTTTGGCAAAGGGGAAGGAAAACACTGCTTATCCCTAGGTACATATATTAGGTGTTCAGATAATGTAGCTGTAGAATAAAATTGCTAATGATTAGCTCTTATTTTTCTGGTACGTATATTGCTTTGGTAAAACAATACACAGCTGACACGCAAGTGACAATATAAACATACTCATATCTGCTCTATGAATTGTATTTATATGTCAGTACTGTCTAAAGCAAGTAAAGTACTTGGTATGCCCATAGATGGAGGGAAAAGCAATCAACAGATCGCCAAATAAATACTTCAGTTAAACAAAAAACCACAGGCTAAACATCTGTTTATCAATTCAGTTCATCTGAATAATGTTTTCTTAAGATACTGATTCTGTAAATATTTATAAACTAGCATATTATACTCTTTTTTTTTTTTTTTTTCCTAGTCAGAACATTAAGATTTCCAGTTCATGAGGGCATTGCTTTGCTTGGTACTGAGACAAACAGAATAAACAGGAAAAATTAGCCTTTCCCTCTACGAATTTATGACTAAAAATTTAAAAATATATAAAAGACAAAGAATTTCATTACATTAACTGTTACAATAAACAATGATATTAGCATAACAACTATTCAGAAAGCTATGAATGGGAATGAAAAAAAGTAAATACTCTATTACTTTATAAAAGACCCATTTACATTTCCCCCATATGCAGACATATACCCTTCCCCATTAAGTAAGATTTTTGCTGTTTGCCTCACTGCAGGCTAAGATTCCATCTTCATAACTCATAAGGCAAGAGCAGATGTAACAACTTTGATTTGTGCTCACTTTTCAATTTCCATCCCTTTATTATAAGGAAATTAGTCTATTTTAGTAACTTTTCAAGCTCAGGTTTTCTAATATTCTACTACATTGGCTCTTTTCTAGGATTTTTTTTGTAATGAAAATGGAGGTTAATTTTTTAACAAGGAAAAAGAGAAGAAATATGAATGGTTTCCAAGCTTGTGTGATTCAGAAGTGCTTTTGTATCTCAGAGATTTGTGAAATATACATTATAATCACTAAAGTGAAAGAAATAGTCTCAGTTAATATGACTGAGTGTAAAATGTCTTGTCTTCAAAACGGTCCAGGTTCTTAGCACAAATGAAGCCATGAAATAATGACTGGTTGGGGGAGATTTGTTGATAAAGCTGTTGCCTGAATTCAGTCTAGACTCAAAGATTAAATAAATTTACCGACTTTTGACCAATTTCTTGGTTTGGTTGGAGGTTTTGGTTTTGTTTTTCTCAGAATATTTTTATTTCAATTTTGCAGTTGAAAAGACTATATAATTTATCAATAGAGTAACTTTATTCTAGCTGGCTCTGTTGACCTATTTATCCACTGTAAATGAAGAAGTGTGTCTCAGATATAGTCAAATATATTGTTAAATAGTGTTCCTACTCTATGGGGTCTATTTGTGTCAGTATTTCAGCATTACTCAACAAAACTACTTAAGCTACTATATTTTGGGTCAGATGATAAAATACCAATTGAAAATTTTCTATACTACTTGGGGTTTTCTCTTTGATGCCTTTGAAAATCAACAAACTTTCAATGAATTTACTAAATTAACTTTAAACACATATGACTGTATTTTTAAATCACTATTCTGAATATAAACTTCACACTGTAGTTTCTTTTTTTTTATTGCTTACATTTTATCAAAATATCAGTCAGACTTCAGAGGAAGATTTAGATCTTCTGTATATGGATACAGAGCTATGAAGTAATTTAAGAGCTTTCCTTGTAAGGTTCATATGAGCAAAACCTCCTCTTAGCTACCTAAATACTACCTACTTTAAATGCTAGCTTAACTTTGATAGCAGATATTTACATTCTGATACAAAGCATTACACACAAAAAAATTGGTAAAAGTTTCAGTTCATTCTTTGACACTGTAATATTCAGCCTTAGGTACTTTCCAATTTAAAATAAATTAAATTAAAATAAATACTGGACATTATTTGCTTCATAATATAACTAAATTTCCCAGACTCTTAATAATCTATATTAGCCAGTTTAAGTTCTCTTAGATGAGTACTTGAAAAGGGACCTGGTGCTAAGGTTTACAAGAAAAACCAAGTGCTACGACATCCAGTTATCATTTTCGTATCTGCTTGTTATTTAGCATTGGACTAAGCGCAATGAAGCTGGTGAGGGGTCTGGAGAATGTTGTATGAAGAGCGCCTGAGGGAACTCGGATTGTTTAGCCTGGGGAAGAGGAGGCTTAGAGGAGCCCTCATTGCTCTCTACAACTACCTAAAAAGAGGTTGTAGTGAGGCTGGTGCTGGTCTCTTCTCCCTAGTAACTAATGACAGGACAAGAGATAATGGCCTCAAGTTGTGTCAGGGGAGGTTTAGATTGGATATCAGGAAGAAGTTCTTCACTGAAAGAGTGGTTAGCCATTGGAACTGGCTACCCAGGGAGGTGGTGGAGCCATCATCCCTGGAGGTATTGAAAAAACAGGTAGATGTGGCGCTTCGAGACATGGTCTAGGGGTTAGGGAGATGTTCAAAGAAGGTTGGGCTAGCTGATCCTAGAGGTCTTTTCCAACCTGAATGATTCTATGACTTGTAGAGCAGTTATATTTTCAAAAGTGCCTAAAGCATCCCCATTCTTAATGTTATTCCTGAATAACAGCAAGTTAATATATTATTTTCAATATTTTGACAGACACATGACATATCTGTGAACTTCTCCATCTTCTAGAATATTTTTAGATTGTCAAACACTGGTCACTAAGAAGTCACCTGAAATATTCTATTTAAGACCTAACAGTATGAATTGATAGAGTCAGCATTTAAAATATATCATGTAGTGTATAAGAGAACACTTCACTGGCATAATGTTCCATGAACCTCAGTATAGAGTAACACAGAACGGGGCCAGTAATTATTGGTTGTACATCCCAGCTTTGTAGGGGGTGAATATGTACACATATATGTCATTTATCAAACTGAGTCTTAAAATAGAATAATAAACCATTATTTCACATTTGATAATTTAAAAATCAGCACATGAATTCACAGGACATTTGTTCAGATTAGTTGTGTTTTATTTTTTACCTACTAAGCCTATATTCATTCTAGTGACAAAGGAATTGAAGCTAGCTTTGAGTTTTCCATATATCTGTGCAGTTATATTTGGTAGCTTAAGTTACATTAGGTCAAGATGTGTAAAGATGAGTAAAGTTGTTCATAAAGCTCAATACTGTATTGCTTGGTATGCTTTCTCTTCAACAGAAAATAAACTCTTCTACTCAGACTAAGACCCATAAATATTTCCATTGAAAAAAAGAGGATTACTTGTGGAAGGCCATACATAATGTAAAAAGACCAAAACCTCTCTGTAAGTTATTCAAAAAGAAGTTGCAGGTCCTGTGTGTGGCCCATTTCTGCATAACTGTCAGAACAATTTTTGGCTAACTTTCTTCTAGTAGATGTAGTGATTTTACAGTATTTTGACAAATATTTAATGATACACAGGGAATGAAACTCTAGCCATAACAATATTGTGCAATACTGATGTAGTATTCTACAGTCTTGCTGCACAGATCAGAATTTGTACAAATCCACTTAAGGTAGCATGGCAAGCCAATGGATAAAACATTGGTGTTTCACTTCCACAATATATAGTCTCAATTCTATATCTGTTGGAAGTGAAGGAGTGATTATGAGAAGACGGGAGCATAGCAAGTAAGGAACAATGTTCGTGTTCAGGGATTTTTCCAGTTGTGCAGAATTTCTACGGAACGATGCCTTTTACAGGTTATATACGTTAGGTTTTGCAATCGCGCACAAATGCCAAAATCTCTTTTTTTTATCCTATGATCTAAAGTGAAAACTGCTATAGAACTTTCTGGAGTGTGAATCTTTACTCGATCAGGGAAACAGAAAAGTATTTGAAGAATATTTTTCAGCTTTGAAGAGATTAGACTTCCAATTAAAATCAAGCTATGTGCTAATTCTCATCAAACCACTATTCAGTATAATAATGTAGCCTTTCTTCAGTTTCTTTTGAGTGAAGGATTAAAATAGCCTCTTCAGAGTTACTGACAGTCATTACCGAAATTTACTATGTTGTGTGGTAAATGCACATAGTCCTTTTCATCTAAAATAAATATTTAGCTAATTCTGCTCATTCCTCACCTTCATATGCACTCTGTTTATGAGGAAGAAAAACCCACAACAATACACAAGGAAGTCTAGTTTTTATAGCTCTTTCTTGACTGTAGTCATAGCCAGCAGTATACCCAAAGGAGAAATATCGCTATTTAATAACAGTACTCTTAAAGATTGTGATACTAGATTTACTATTTTCAGAATTTTTAGTAACTAAAAATATTACACCATTATCTTTTGGTTTGTATTCCAAAAATGTATACTGATCATTGTCATAAAACACACTGAACCATGGAATGATATTTACATCAGAACATTTAAACTAAATTTTTCTTACACAATTTACATTTATTTCTTCTGCAAGCTACTCTTTTTTCTGTATTGATAGAAGTAGTATTAAATTAGGTAGGATGCAAGAATATGACATCCAAAGCAATAAATAAAGCTAGTTTAAATGTTTCATTCATTTTTTTTCTATACTCTGCTCAATTCCCCACTTGTCTGCAGCTTTACTTAGATTAGCAATATTTGTTAATTACGGGGTAAGAAATTATAGGAATCATGCCTGATCTGAAAGGAAAAAAATAGTAAAAAGTCAAATTCAATTTCTCAGGAACTTCCCACAGATACTTTAACAAGCCTAGAAAGAACTTATCTGAGATTCCATATATAGCTGAAGTGTTAAAAAGCGAAAAAGGCAAAAAAAAGTGATACTGCACACACTTTTTACACAAGCGCAGAACCAGGGTAGCTTTACAGAAAGGAGTGGGGTATTTTTGTTTTTTAAAGTTACATATTCAAAAAGTTCAGACTTGCAATCTGGAAACACTTATACAATGCCCCAAAAGCTGCCATTAGAATCCCAACAACTCTGAGCAATACGTATAGATCTGAATCTAATATTATCAGAATTTCCCTGAAATTAGGGAGCCATATACACTTTCAGCCTCCCATGGTCACATGTTTAACAGTTACACAAAGGACAAAGGCGTATCCTTCACAGATAAATACAGAGGAGGAGTTTTGAGGCAGAATGCTCAGGAAAAGGCATAAAACAAAACCCCAGTGCTGATGGCAGGTGTCTCAACTGACATTTCCCACAGAGGAAAGGTGGTCAGAGACTCCATTTACTCCACCAAATCAACAGGAGAAGAGTGCTGATGACAGTTCCTGTTAATGACACTTCCTAAAAGAATTGTGCATTGACACATATCTATCATCATTCTCTAGTATTTAAAGGGGGTTTGGCCCAATGTTGTCATCCAGATGGAGGATAAAATACATGGGATTTCTGAAGTAATACTTGCAGCGTAATATACGTATACGCTGTAACATATCCAACAGCAGTGCTGAATTGCTTTCTCCCTTTCAAATGCAGCTTGCTGCACAGTACAATTATAGGATATGATTATTGGTTTGCATTTTAAAAATTTACAAGATTTTAATACAAACTGTAACTGTCTCATTAAGGAGTGGCAATGATTCAAGAACTTTGAACACATAATAGAACAAGTATTTTAAAAGTCATTACTACCTCTCAAATGTCACTTGACATACTGTTCTCTCTGCAGCTAACAGGGTACATATAATTATGGACTTCATATAAATCTCAGTCTTCTTGCTCAGAGTGCGCTATTATACTTCCCGATTAATCACAGGGCATGGTTTTAATTGACTTTTCATTAGATTAAGAAAAATTTAGAGTATCCATTTTCACAATATTTTAAAAGTTTAATTCTGTCTTTATTCATGTTAGGTACCACTTAACATCTCAGTACTCTGCGAAATACAATACTGTTCAGTATCTAATTTTTCAAAATAATTGCTTCAAGCTTTCATAATGTGCTTTGTGTGTTTAAAAAATAATTTAGCAGGTGTCTTCAAAAAATTGGCTGATTCAATGTAAACACTTTTTCCTTAAATGTGACTTCCAAAATGAATGCAGAAATTTAGAGTTTGCTGGCTTTGGGGAGAGTCAAATTATTTAAGATCTTTTTAGCTAACTGTATTGGTGACAGGTATTGTTCTATAGTCTTGTTTTGAAGCCTTATATAGATCTTAATGTTGATCAGACTTAGGTGGTATATGTGGATACAATGAGGAGATATCCGTGTTTATGATAGGATAGGGCAATACAAGAAAGCACAGTAGTACTTTCAGCTCTTCCTTCTGTCTACAACTCCACTCATCTCTGCCTTGAAAGAAGACATTGACTTCATAATTTTGATAATGGTGATCTTCTAACAGCTTACTTTTGTCTGAAATTAGAGCAAAACCCAAGGTCTTCTGCAACAGTCTCACACTAGCCCATGGTGAATGTCTGCCTATTAAAGGCTCACAAAAGTTCGGTCTTCTCTTACACCCTCAAAGATGTTTCCTCTGTACTGTGAAACATTTCTAGTAATTAGTCTTGTTCTTCCCACCACATGCAGTGATCTGCCAACATCACACTAAAATCCCAACACTCTGAATGACCAGTTGAGATAGTCACAAACAGTAACTGCCACAATTAATTGTATTAAATGGATTCATAATGTCAGCACAAATTTAACTTATTTTGTTTTTCCGGAACTCAGACTGTGATCTGTGAATTGCCAAATAAGATGAAAATTGAGAAGAAAACTAATCAAGCCTTTAAAATTAATTCAGTGCATTCTGAATGTTGTTGGTATCATTTCAGCTAAACTGCAATCTTCATGCAATCTGCGGTCAGTCTCAGTACAAAACTAAATGATCATGTGGGTCATTGTTTGAATACATTTTGTAAATTAATTCCTCAGTGTCAATGAGATACGTGATATCTGGAACTACTCTTGTGAGATAAGCTTCAGTTTTATGATACTCTCAGGTGGGTGAAAAATCTCCTTAGATTTTGATAGTCTTTATAAAACCTGGTCAGCTAATCAACATCTGCACATTGCAGAATATTTTGTTCCACTTTTTGTGTTTGTATTATCTTTTTTGAATGACTACTGAGAGAACAAAACAGTAATTATTATCTACAAAAACGACTTTTAAAAAAGTTATTTAACTGATTAAACACCTTGAACAAGTGATCAAATGCTAGACTGTTGTACACACTGAAAACACAGCTTGCTCGCTTTTCAAAGTGTACATGCAGCTAAATATAGAGCTTAGCCTTTAGACCATCTCTGTTACAGATGTCTGTTCTTGATGGTGAGAACTGCAGGACAACAGTGACATATGACCAGTGCCCTTAGCTTCTTTTAAATTTGGTGTGAGGATGGGAATCTAAATCCCCTCCCAGAGTCAGGCAATATTTTGTATTAACAGGTGCTGTCACATAAGGAACAAATTTAACCACAGTTTTCCATTTGCAACTCAGCTTGTTGTTTTTCCCATCTGTATTTGTTTCAGATTTGGTTTGGTAACACTGCGTTTATCTGTGCTGCAGTTTTCTCTAGTCACAAGGGGAAGAGAAAACAAAGTGAGAAAAACGTAAAACCTCTAGAACATTTTTGGCTATTTAGAACAATAAAAGAGTGAGGCTGTTTTATAGTGTTTACTCCTTATTAAATATTTTAACAATCACAATACTTTGAAGGAGCTCTCTAACTTAAAGCCACTTAAGTACAGTAAATGCTATTAACTTTAACGTCATAAAAAGCTGAAGGGCAAACTCTTTTCTTTGCAAAAAGCCAAAGTGGTTTGACTCAGGCTACAGAACTTAGGAGGCAGGGTCGGACTTTCCTGGCAGAGCTAACCCATAGTGAGGAGTGTTGCTCCAATCATGTAATTGCTCCTGCCAGACGGATAATCCTTGTGCTAGCTGTTAGATATGCAGTTATTAATGGCTAAAGCTAGCAGGAGACTTGTAAGACCTAGGCAGAGAGGCAGGCAAAGTTTTCTTCTTCATGCTAACTTGGTAGATAATTTCAACTGACCTTAACCCAGTGCCTTCCTTCCCCATCTACCATAGCTTAATACTCCGCAAGTCAAGCACAATGTCAGGCTTAGCAACCTGCTTTCCACCACAAAACTACAGCACTTTGCAACAGTTATCTCTGTAAGTGGAGGCAGGATTTGTCCCTCGAGAGACAATGCTGAGTAAATAATAATATCACTGTTTTTATCTGTGAGTATAAACACTGGGTTTTGTCTCTTAATGACTGTTTCTGTTTTACTGCTACTTCCCACCAGGAAGTTGACTGCTAACATAATTAGGAGATGATTGCATGGTGGAGGCTGAAATCTTTAACAGCTGTCTTAAGGCATTCTGTACCAAATTTTCTGTACTGCAGAACATTTACAGTTTTTGAATGGCATTTTCTCCAGTGACACAGAGATTGTGGGACCATGGTATGCAGGCCTGCAGGAAGGACTGAACTTGCTCATTTACTTGAAAAAATATGAAGACTTCACCTGTAAAGCATTTAGTGGATTAGAAAAAGTACTTGGGCATACTGTACATATCAGAATTCAGTACAAAAGATCACCTTTAGTTGTGAAGTCTAGAAAACGAATGTGGCAATGAAATGGTTGGTGGATTTAGTTTACAGTAAGTATTTTGAAGCCTCATACATTTCTTATGCTCCAAGTGATCTATTTCTTCGTTACAGGATAAAAGGGAAATAATATGCAACAATATGCAACAATGTTACAATTTGTTATAGAAGAGTCATTCTAGGAGTAATTCACAATACAGCACAGAAGTTTACTGTTATAAAATAAATAATCATAATCATTGTCTGTGATAGAATAATAATCATAAAATTAAGAGAGAAACCATCTGGGAAAGAACTGCTTCAGTTCCCTATGGAGTACTACAGTGTCTGCCAGATGTAGTAGCATGTATCAAGTTGTAGATGGAAGAATAAGAGCTTTAGAGTAATAATTCAGTACAATTCAGTAATGATTGAAGTAGCAAGCACATTTAAAAACTGTACATCATGTTGTCCCAGAGGAGGAAGACTACTTGATCTGTGGGAGTTTTTAAGCTGGGATAGTGTTGTGCTGATTTGCCATCATCATTTCATGCTGCCATCAGTTCCCTGATCACACAGGCCAACACTGAACTCAGCAACATCCCCTCACAAGTCTTCTTTCAGACACTCCTGCCATAGGTTCCTGTGGGCCCAGCTCCACTGCTGCCCACTGTGGTGCCAGCAGCGCCTGCTGGACACAACAGACAGAGCTGGCTCCTCAGTGGCCCTTCACATGGAGGGGCACAACCAAGAGAGCTCAGCAAGATGCCACCAGCCTCAACAGAAGCCACACCCAACAGGAAGCTCCTCCAACGGATTGGCTCCTGATTGAAGTAGCCCTGGCCTCGCCCACCACCCGAACTATGACCACCTGGGTGAGGGCCGAGCCACAAAGACACAGGTGGGCCAGGTTCTCCCTATGGAACATGAAGCCAGTGGGGAAACAAAACATTCTGCTAGGTTTTGACTCATCCACAGGTCAACTCCAACTCAGGGCCCACAACTCGGGCCCCAGCACTTCAGACAGTTAAAACCTTTTCTGCACTAGAAAGCTTTTGCTTGAGGTGTACTACCAAAGTCTTCCTCAGGCAGATACAGTTATAACAGCTCTTCTCTTTTCATGTCCTTCACCCAAGTATGGTGTGTGCTAGTCTTAAGTGGAATATAGAAACAATGCATTTTTGCTTCCATTGTTGTTGCAAGAACGATGCAAAAACAGAACTTAGCATGAAGCTGACAGAACCGCCTTCTACAAAGCATTACTTCCTCTTCCTTTCACACAAGTAAACTGATGCTGTCTGTAATCTATAACAGGAACTCTATCCTAAAATAAATTTAGAAGGAAGACGAGTATGGAGATATACTAACAGTTTACTTACGTGGATCTGTACTGCTAAACCTTCCACAAGTGTAAACTCAGAACTTTTGGTGTGGCCAATGTAGTGGTTTTACAAATGTTAATATTTTTTCTTTAATCCTTTTTTATCAAATAGTTTTGCACAATGAGAAAGTGGTTGGCCTGTACATACAGCAATTCTTTTCAGGTTTTAGAGCAACTCAAAGTTTGCAACTTCTGCTATGCAAAGTCTGATACGAAGCTGATATGAAAACTCTTGCTCTCTTAGTGAATTAGACTTTTAATATCTTGAGCCATTTCAATCAAAATCAAACTTTTTAAATGGAATTTAGGCTTTATTTATTTTGAAAATGCACTTACAAGGGCAAATCAAGATAAATTTGACAATATTTCCTTAAGTCCTTTTATTTTGCAGCCTCTTTTAAATGGAAGATCTCAGTTAAAAATTAACGCGTTTTCTAAAATGAGGAGGACATATTGACTAAAGTATTTCTTGAAGGACAGAGGAGGATTATTTTGAAGAAACTATAATAGAATTTTCTTTTGAGGAAATTATAATAGAATTTTTGTGCAAGTTGAATCTAGACTCAGGATATTTTAAACCACTTGATTCAGGAATGTGTGGGCTTTTTATCCCCTTTTAGTCTAACAATCTCAGGTGATTTCCAAAAGGAAAGGCAAAGGGAGGGCTTTACTCACCAATTCACACTTTGACAAATGACTGTTAAAGTGCCTTCTGAGGTTTACAGTAGGGAGCTGTTCCTTGAAAGTCACCAGTCAACATGACAGACAGCAGTATACAATTGTCCAAGTGATGTGTGGAGGTGTTCTGTATTATCTGAATCTCTTTCCTTTCCAGATCGGTGGTAATGTTCATTTATGCAGTAAGCACATCAGAAGAGAAAGTTGATTTTAATATAATCCTTTAAGTGTCCAATGTAAGAACAGTTCTTGCACAAAGGTAAAATTTAGCTCTGTAGTTTCATCACAAAAGTATCTACTGTAGCAAAATTACTCAAATTTTCATCTCAATACAGTAGCAGGACTTGAAATTTATTTCCAGTACCGGTTGTGTCATGCTACATATACACAGAAAAAGATTACCGAATTGGAAAATGTAAATTTTTGTTCCATGACTCTGAAATTGTAAACACTTATTGAAACAGCATATAGAAAAGTTATGAAATCTGATGCTTTGAGTGTTGGGGTTGGAAACTGTTTTGGGTTTCTATGTTAAGTTTTTGTTCCTTCCATTCCATTTGTTGTATGTGATTTTGAAGTGGCACAGTAATAGTGATTTTTTTTTTTCCCAGAACATATTAGCTCTCTATACAACATTAAAACTTCAACAGGTGGTAGAACAAAATAGTAGTACAAAATAGTATTTATGATTGCTGAATGACTTGTTTATATAACAGACTATTAATTCAGCAATTCAGTGCTGGAATGTGTACTTCATGGTCTCTCAATATTGCTAAAAATATTCAGTATTGATAAAATTCACCTTGGACTCTGTGACAAAACACACTTATTGCCTGTGTATAGGGACTACACTACATATTTCAGGAAGGAAGGCACCAAGCATACACAGGTCTGTGCTTTTACAAATAGATGTCCCAGCAATACAGTCCACTATGTATGCAAAATCTTAATGCGTGACTGTGCAGGAACTACAGGAGACCTCAAAGAGAGGAACTAGTAGCACAAATGGGAGAAGCAGCGTGTAACACTGAGTGTAGAGGTTACCTTCACAATAAAATTACTTTAAACCGCTCTAGGTACATCTTTGTGTAAGTTAGACTTGCCCGGGTACATTCCCAGGCACTGACATTAAATGGCATAAAATACTCCACATACGTATCAGAAAACTGTTTCAGCTTCCCAAATTGGTGACTACCTGAAACTTGTCTGCTCAGAGTGCTTCCTTGGATACTCAAACTGCCAAATCATTCCTGGGCACTGCACTATTCAAGGCACTTTTGGCTATCTGGCTATGGCCAAAGCATGCAAAGGGAAACACGAACAGTTCACTAGTAAAAGCAGTCATGCTTCAATGGTGGGAAACATTCCTGGCTTGCTTGGATCTACTAAAATAAATGCAGCTTTTATATCTTTATAAGCTTCTAAAGATTGGACTAGATGTCTGTACATAAATGGTTTAAGAAATGTGAGGTAAATTATGCTCTGCAAGATACTCAAGCACTGAATTTATATGACTGACCTTACTAAAAAAAAGCAGCGATATTGACAGAATGTAAATGCTTTTTTATTTTTAACTTAGAATATTTTCTTTACAGCTCCAGTGCCCTGTGGTTTGGCTATTCTGAAGTACACGGTAACTATATATGTACAGAAAAGACCATTTTTTTGTGAATAACTTCTTTACTGTATCTTTCCGGAGCTTACATAGGAACATAAAATAAATATCCTCTTTCCTCCCCTCCTCTGAAGCAAATTATTTACTAGCTTCGAACATGTCAGATCTTCACTAGGTAGGGTATTTTCTACTTTTGTGTTGCTCTTCAACACAGCTGGTAAGACTAAGGATTTATCATCAGCAGGCTTATGAAATGTTTTATTACATGATTTACTGTTACAATCATGATTCATTGAAACCTCACTGAATTAACAGGTGAATAACTTGTGTTAATCACTGAGTTCCCCCTTTATTTCTGCTCCCTTCCCCAGCAGCCAAACTGAAAGACAAATTGCATTAGGATGGTCAAGAAACACCTCAGAATATGCAGCAAACCAAAACAGTTTATTTCAGTTTCAGATACTTTCAGTAATGAAAGCAAAATGTGAAATTCACAAAGGGATACTAATGATATTTACAAAATTAGTGAAAAAGTGCATGACTCAATCTTCTCTTTACCCTCAGCCCTGTGACTGGCATATTTACACGGCCAGAAGAAACCTGGTACCCTGACCTACCTGCCATAGAAATAACCCACTTGAGACACACACACATGCTCTAGCTACTGGGCTGATCTTTTACATGCTGTCCTGTGGAAGCTTTTCAGATTGATCCAGGCAATATTTAAATATTTCATATAGTGACAGGAAAACAGTTCAGTTTTTTTACTCAGTTACCTGAGTAAATGTAAAATGTGTGTTCTGTAAGCATCAAGCTTCATCTCCACAGTTTTCAAAGGGAACCAGGTGCTTTGAAAATTTAGCCTTTCAAAAACCAAAACTGGTTTAAACATACAGTTTTGGGGGGGGGGAAATCACTCAGCAAATTCAAGAATGTTAATAAATTGTTGAAACTTTACTTACTGAGCAAATGCATTTGCGAAAGATTCACCATGTTCTTCTGCACACAGCAACTTCTTTTACAAAAAACAATATACAATCTAGTTTGTCAGTTTGTGGAGCATTACAGCCCAGAACCCATCTGTTACTGAAGCCAACTGCAAAACTGGTTAGGAATCTAAGCTATGTAAGTAGAATTCTTTTTCTGGGAGAAAAATGCAAAAGCAGTGAGATGGGTGTTACTGTATTGGAGAAGTATAGGTAAGAAATGGTCCATGAGCTAGACATCCAAAAAGGAAAAGAAGCCTGAGTGAAGCTCCACCATTGAAGAAGTCCTCATGAAAAAAAAAGATTAGAAATCTGTCTCCAAACAGGTACAAATCTAAGAACAAAATTCCTGAATCAGTTCTTGTTACACTCAGCTAAGCATTTTAGTATGTGCGCATTTTATAAATGAACATGATCTTTTAAAATAAAGAGCCGATCAAACTCTCCTCCTAAAGAAACATAACCAATAAGGTTTCAAAATTAGGTACTATGCTTATGTCAGAAATATATCTTTCAGAAAAAAAAGAGGAGAGAGCTACATCATTTCCATCATATTTATTATTAAATACTACCATATGACTTCCTGGCAAACTATGCTATCAAAACTGTGATTTGATGACACAAAATCCTGAGTGGTTTGTGGCAGATGAGAGGAATAATTCCAGCTCCTCTCCACTTTGAAGAATCAACAAGCATCTGAAAACACAGAGATGGACTGTATGCCTCCCAGCCAGCAAAAAGTGAGCATCTTTCCAGAAGAGTCAGAATGGAAGGAGAAAAAAGAGACCTCAAGGATGACCAGACTGGGAAGATCAAAAAGGGACTAAGATAGAAGACAAAGAGTTCAGCTCGTAATAGACCTGAAGTTCACAGAAAATACAGATGGAAAACCCTTGACATAAATCAGATTGCTGGAACTGAAAGCAAGTAGAATGAAGAAGTTGCAGTGAATTAGAAATAGGCAGACAATTATTTCCAGCATCTCAGCCAAGGGCAAATAACCTCCTAAAATGAACTATCTTGATCACCTGCTGTTGCGTAGCCATAATATAAGGCTATTTCAACTGCATTTTAGTGTTTAGATGTTCCATTCATAGAGTATGTCCATTCAACTGAAGGGGTTACAAACCACACATTTGGCAATACATATAATTGCACACTAATTAGAAAAGAATACAGAATACGCACTTCAGCAAAACCAAACTTGAACCATTTATGTAAGGCTGCAAAGAAAAAAAAGTAAACAATTAAAAATAAGATATACTTGTGTATTACTGATCATTGCTAACTAATAAGGAGCTATCTCAGGGTCCCCTGGTCCTGCAGTCTTTCTCATTCACTATTTCATGAAAATGTCTAATGTTCTAGGTATTCTGCTTGACAATATTTCTATACAGAATACATATGTTTTTTCTCTAACAGTAGCAAAATACCAGCAACATGGGGTTGGATATCAGTATCAAAAACAGTATCCTCCAGTACAGAAAAACAAGAATCTGGACAGATAGAAAGGACTACTATAAGGTGAACAAACAAAAGATAATACTCAAGATTTTTTAAGAACAGACTTTGTTCAGTTACTGCAAAACTAGTATCAGAAGAGACTGCTATGGTAACTTGTAGAGCTGGAGGAAAGTGCTTCTATCCCAGCCTCATGTGAAGCACAATCCTGATTGCATTGTCGGAAAACAACTGTGCAGCCTTCCTGCTACAGTGCAGCTGTGTCCAGTTTCAGCACAGCACAATACTTTAAGATCCAGAAAGCCATTTCCACTAGCCATTTTCAGTCCAGGGTTCGTATTTTACATTTCAGATGTGCCAGAGATCTTTCTTGTAATGTTTGTATGAACATTAATTAAATAACTATTAATTTTCCATCTGTCCTTTGCCATAATTTTCCAACAATAACCATGCTCTATAATACTGTTATGCTATAATTCTGCTACCAATATTTTTTTAAGGATTACTTATTGTAATGTTGTTAAGTGCACTCGAAATAGACATTTCTATAGCTAATGGATGCTATGGTTCCTGTAGTTGCTTTTACACTATCTTGTATTTGAGATCAGATCATGCTTCTTCCATAGAAGGTAACTTTAGGAAGTTCCAAGTCAAACAGCTGGTATCCAGGAAGTGCTTCACAGAAGTTTAAATGAGTTGGAAAAAGTGTTAAGCTGCACAGTGGTCCAAAAAGGTATATAGAGAATATATTATTCTAGCCATCAAAACCCTAGCCAACCAAATAAAGTTGATAAAATAAGAAAGTTTTTTTCATATTCCAGTAAAAAAATAAAATGTAGCTATAAGATGTTAAGATCTGCGTTTTCTAAAATCTCAAAGAATACTGGGATCAGAAGTTAGGAATACAGAATATACTGATGGTTTACTTATTTTTTAAAACTACAAAATCCTGCTTTGATAAACCTACCCTTTACCTCTCAATTATGCATTTACAGCGCTGTCATTTCCAATCAACAGCATTCACTTTTAGTGACTATCTGAGGTCATTTACCATTTCATAACTGTCTGAATAAACATCATTTAATTTCTGCCATGTATAGCATCTTCTCCTAAACAAAGGCAATAATTAGTTACATATCTGCATGATCTTGTGTTTACTACTCAATGAGAATCCTTCTTTCTTTAGATAAGTAGCCAAAATCTAACCGATGTAGACCAGCACTAAAATCAAAGTTTCTGACTGCAGAGGTGAAGACACATTCTGACAATGTAAACATATTAAATTAAAATTGATCCAATATGTCACTTATATTACTAGACAAGTCTGCTTTTTTCAAAGCGGATCTCACACATAATTTTGCAAGATGGGCTGGTTTAATAGCCTATTCACACACCAGGCTGTATGGTCAAATAGACTGGCATGATGCTGTTAGTGTTCATGAAGACTGTTTACTTACCATTTTGAAATTAAACACATTCCTGTTGGTTTGTTTGGTTTAATATAAGGTTGGTTTTGGTTTCGTTTTTTTTTTCTTTTAAAGACATTATTTGATTTGAGTCAAAGAACCTTTTTTCTATAATTTTGTAATTAAAGATGCTGACAGCCCTTGAAATAATTCACGGAAAAATA
>JAVFHW010076494.1:0-27355 GCA_032159205.1 Eurystomus glaucurus suahelicus | reverse complement strand
TTCGGCGGCCCTTACGGGCCCCCGCACGCCGCGCCGCGGCAGGGCAGGGAGCAGCACCGCGCAGTACCCATCCTGGGCGTGCAGGACCGCGGTTGGCTGCAGGAGCCGCCTCACACCCGGGCAACCAGCTCGGCACAGCCCCTCCGTTGCAGTCCTTCATGGGGCTCCTTCACAAGCCTGCCTGCTACAGCTGGCAGCCTTCCCTGGTACCACCTGCGGCTACCTCAGAAGTACTTTTATGTTGGCCTCGACGTGCGAAAATGAGGTATTCAGGCTTGGGGAGCTATAGGTAGCCTCTGCCCGGCCCCATGTTACTGATGGAAGGTCATCTGAGCCTACGTAGGCCTTTCAATAATGTTGTCTCTTGCTCATCTTTAGTCAGGCAGATACACAGTTAGTGCCACGTGTCTGATCCCATGTTGTGCAAAGGTGGTGAGCCATTCATCAGTTTCCACTTTTAATTAATTGCTGTTTGTTGTACTGGAGTGGTGGCACTGTGAAAATACGAGGAAACTGAATTGTTCCTATGATTGAAATTTGGAGGCAGTGCCAGAAAGTAGGAGACATTCAAGAAAGTATTTGAATTTCTTATGTGACTAATGAAGTACTTATTACTGATATGATGATTTATTTTAATTTGCTGTCACTACATTGAAGTAGTGAATAATGTTTTTTAGATTTGCTCATAAAGGTCCACTGTAATCTAGCATCTAATTAGCATCTAATGTCCCCATTCTGGTAAACATAAATATTATTACATTTTTACAGCCTGCTATGATTTGCCTTCCCAGATTAGGTCTTCCCTGAACTATTTAGTCATAGGATTCCCTTCCTAGAACAAAGTCATATGCAGTCTTAACACTGGCGCAGTTTTTAGATTTAGATGTAGATTTTGCTGGATCAGGAGCTAAGTGATAAACAAGAAGCTATTTCTTAAATGTAGTTTAAATACTACGTATTTAATTAGGTGCATGCATTCACACTGTGTATTGAAGAGCAAACCTTCTATTTTCCATTCAAATGGATTTCTGTGTAGAAGCTAAGTTAGTTAAAAGCCGATATGGCACATACCGTATCAACTTAAGTATGGCAGCCTGGCGTGTATCACATAATAATGGGCCCTGCTGCGAATCCAGCTCTGGGTTTCTTGCTGCGTTGGAAAGATTTCTACAGGTGACCAACAGGTAGTCAAATTCAGGACTCATACTATCTCTGCTATTATTACAGACAATGCATCTTTCCGTGTTTCTTTAGCACAAAGTTCTTAAGCATAGCTTCTCTGCTTACTGTTTCGAGAGTTGTATCCCAGGTCATGTAAAATGCTGAGATGACTAGGTTATGATACTTACCCTTTTCCACAGCTTGCTGCATTCAGCATTTACAACGTGCTTCTCAGAAAGGCTTGTTGGTGAAGTGAAACAGATGCATGTATGTGGCAAGAGTTCAAAGGTAACTCACTCTTTGCTTTGGCTGGTACGAGAAATAAATAACTAATTACCCTACTGCCACATTCTTGCCAATTTTACCATGCTATGTTCTGAGGTCAGAAATCTCTAAAAGCCTAATTTAAAAAAAAAAGTCCAGGATCTTTCTTCTTTAAAATATTTGTTATGTGCAGCCAATTTTTTAGTTTTCAGCTGCTTCTCCAGTTTAACAGGGTGTGTCTGCTAAGAAAACATCGTTTTCTCTCTCTGACTAGGTGTCTTCTTGCCAACACTCCAGCTGTGGTGGAGCCTATATGTTATAGTGGTTTGTTATAAAAGTAAAGTACTTGGGCTAACTGTAGTCCTTTTCTGAAGTGTATGAATCATAGATGGGTTGGGAAAATAGTGCTATTTCTACTGTATCTTCTAGCAGCCTTGTTAATTTTTCCACACTTGTTGATTAATTTAACATTTGTTTTCATACTTGAGGAGCTAAGTAGCAGTAGAAGCTTTTGTACTTTTTTACCATGGAAATGTGTTTCAGAATAGTAATAGCTGACTGGTAAACTAGCAACCTGTTAAATAGATGAGCAGAGCTAACAGAAAGCAAACTCATAATTGAGACTATAGTCGTGCAATTTATACAGAAGCTTAATTTTGTGCTCCTAAGTAATATAAACCCTTTGCAATATAAAATTAGCAGTGTTTTTGCATGTCTGACAGCATGAGGCCTGGTCACTCTGAAAAGCTCTAAGTATATCAAATTAGATAGAGATGGGATTTTAAGCTAAACCTAATATTTTGATTAGCAACTCCTATGGGAAATGTATGTCTTCAAGCTGAGGAGACACTGAATCATCTGCTTGGAGACAGGTGCTGTTATATATGAACTATTGTACTGGGTCACTATTCTCATTCCTTCTGCCAGCTTTGTGTTTTAAAGAGAAGCTGTGAGCCACACTGTTCTTTCAAGGAATAAATGTGGGCTTGTACTCTTGGGATGATTCTGGCCCTCAGAAGTGTCGGAAGCATATGTGGCCCTGACCTGGGGACTGAAAATAGACTTTAATGAATCTCTTTTTTTTCTATTTTCTTTTTTTAAACTGACTAGATATAGGTGGGTAACTCTTCCCAAGTACTGAAGTTTGGGAGAGAGAGGGGAGTTAAGAACTGTGTTACTGTGTTTATTGCTAGTAAATATTGGATCATACTGAGGTAGAGAAAGAATAAAAAGTATTTAGGTTTCCTTTTTAAGTTACTTATATTTTTGATACTGTATAGGTAAAACAGGATGGCACAATGCAAATTACTTCTGGACTTTTGAACAGTTGCAGTGTTTATGTAGGTATACACAGGTTATTAATACTGTTCTTAATTCAGTATGTTCTGCCCCGCTATCTAAAACCGAGTTGTGCATTCTACTGTAACAAAGTAAATCACTGGGTTGGTTTTTCATATTTTCCTCAAAAAGCTTGTAGGGTTTTCTTTATTATTAATCAAATTATTGAGTCACTGGGACATTCCTTACTCCTGTTATTGATACCTAAAATTATTCAGGTAAATCAAACCCAAAGCTGCCTGCAAGGAGTTAGAAAAGAATCTAGCCTATGATAAACTGGTGCATTACACCCTCTTGAAGTGTTGATGATCCTCTGCATGGTGGTGCTGAAATAGCCCTACTTGACATAGTTCTTACTCCTGTTCCCTCCATTGCTTTTTCACTTATATACATGACTCAGTGAAGTGCTGCGGCCTGAGTTGTGGGCCTCAAGTTGGAGTTGACCTGTAAATGAGTCACAACCTAGCAGAATGTTTGGCTTCAGGTTCCAGAGGCAGAACCTGGCCCACCTGTGTCTTTGTGGCTCTGCCCTCACCCAGGTAGTTTTGGTTGGGGTGGTGGGTGAGGCCAGGGCTACTTTAACCAGGAGCCAAGCCGTTGGAGGAGCTTCCTGTTGGGTGTGGCTTCTGTTTGGCTGGTCACAACTTGCTGAGCTCTCTTGGTGGTGCCCCTCCATGTGAAGGGCCACTGAGGAGCCATCTCTGTCTGTTGTGTCCAGCAGCTGATGCTGGCACCACAGTGGGCAGTGGAGGAGCTGGGCCCACAGGAACCTATGGCAGGAGTGTATGAAAGAAGACTTGTGAGGGGATGTTGTTGAGTTCAGTGTTGGCCTGTGTGATCAGGCAACTGATGGCAGCGTGAAATGATGATGGCTGAATCAGCACAACACTCAGAGCGTTGTCTTCCCTACGTGGTAAGCTTATCATCGTAAATATTGTATTCTATTAAACTATTATGTTGACTTTTATTCTCCTAAATAATATGAGATTGTGGTTGAAGTAAGAAAGAACACTGGAAAAGACAAAGTTATGTAAAAAAAAGTTAAGAATGATGAGGCATTTATGAAGCACCAATATTTATGTTCTGTACTAAGAGTAACTTGTAATTATAATCCTTTCAAGGAAGGTAGTCTAATGTTATGTGAATGAGATTCTGTTAACTCACTAAGCAGACATACACAAGACACTTGGTGTAAGGAACAGTGTAGGCTGCAGTGAAAAATGGTAAGTAGAAATGCTTTCTTTGCAAAGTCTACATGCTTTCTCTGTTTAGCTGTTCATGCTAGTAAAGGGTTAGGCAGGCTTAAAAACTGAAAAATTAATGCATAAAACTCAAGCTCATTTTGAGGCTTTTTCCAAGGTGCTTTCTTTATTTTTTTTCCTCCATGCTTAGGATGTATCTGGATTTTTATGTCACTAATGGGAACTTTTGGAACTCTCATATTTCCGCAAGTTGATAAATTCTTACTTGTGTGGTGTTGGGTTTTAGACTAGAACTGGCGAACAGAGTACTGACAGCAATGGAAAGCACACGAGACAGTTCTGAAGCTTTGCCAGCTGAATAGAATATTTAGGGACTCAGCATTTCCAGTTCACAAAATGGTTCGGGGATAGTTTGCTAACTAAGTACTGTACTTAACTGTACTTAAACAATATTTGATCCACTTCAGGTGCAATTTCACTTCCAAAATAGTCTGCAAACGTGGAGTCTTCTGTAAGAAAGAGCATAATTACATTATCTGTTAAAATGTGCCTAGATTGAATTCTGAAATGAGGAGTCCTTGCTGATAAACCTTGTTTATCTCAGAAAATAGTTTCCAGCATTTGTGCTTGTTTTGACTGCAGTGGAGTTAATTTTTTCACAGTAGCTTGTATGGGGCTATGTTTTGGATCTGTGCTGAAAACCGTGTTGGTAACACAGGGATGTTTCAGTTATCGCTGAGCAGCGCTTGCACAGAGTCAAGGCCTTTTCTGCTCCTCACACCACCCCACCAGCGAGCAGGCTCGGGGTGCATGGAAAGTTGGGAGGGCGCACAGCCGGCACAGCTGACCCCAACTGACCAGAGGGATATCCCAGACCATATGATGTCATGCTCAGCAACAAAAAGCTGTGAGAAGAAGGAGGAAGGGGGGAACATATTCGGAGTTATAGCATTTGTCTTCCTAAGTAACCATTACACGTGATGGAGCCTGGCTTTCCTGGAGATGGTTGAACACCTGCCTGCCAGTAGGAAATGGTGAATTCCTTGTTTTGCTTTCCCTGCACATGTGGCTTTTGCTTTACCTATTAAACTGTCTTTATGTCAACCCATGAGTTTTCTCCCTTTTACTCTTAAATTCTCTCCCTCATCCCAGTACAGAATGTCCTGGTTTGAGTTAGAACCAAACCAGTTCTGTTCAGTGGTTTCACCTTTCAGCTAAGTCTCTGCTAACTAATTGCACTTTCTGACCTCAACACAGGGGGAATGAGCAAGCAGCTGTGTGGTGCTTAGTTACCAGCTAAGGTTAAACCATGACAGTCCTTTTTGGTGCCCCAAGTGGGGCCCAAAGGCTTCAAGATAATGAAAGGCTGGATTGGAACATGCTAGATCGAACTTATAGCTGTTATTGCGGTTTAGCTATTCATTGACAGGCTTCTGTGCTTGCCATGGGGCTTGCTTGCCTTACTGTAGTCTAGAGCTTGTTAGTGCCTGCTTTTTGCTTTTGCTGCATATCATCTTAGTCAGCTGTGCCTGGGAACATTTCAGTAACAGCAACGGCAATGTTCCTGGGCTGGCAGATGGCCAGGGCATCACTGCTGTTTCAGAACTCCAGTGTGAATTCGAGTCAAAGTCTGTGACCTGTGGATGAATCTACACAGGAGCAGGACACCTCAAAGCATCTGTGGCTGTGAGTAAGTGCACACCAGAGCAGGTACATCTAGAAGCATCTGTGGCTGTGGTTCTGTCTGTGACACAACAGGTACACCTCTGAAGGGATCGTGTCCCATGGATAAGTCCATGCTGGAGAAGGCACACCTCAAAGTATCTGTGGCTGTGGATAAGTCTGCTGCAGCAGGCACACCTTGAAGCATCAGTGGCTGTACACCGATCATGCTGGAGCACCTCAAAGTCTGAGACCATGGATAAGCCCATGACAGAGGAGGTACCCCTGGAGGGATGGCAGCCATGGGTAGGGCCATTTTGAAGCAGGTTTACTTCATAAGAGACTGGGGCTGTGGGTAAGGCCACACTGGAGCAGGTGTATCTCTGAAGGCATTGTGGCCCCTGGATAAAGACCCTGCTGGAACAGGTGCACCTCAAATTGACTGCTGTGGCTTTGGATACCTCTGTGCTGCAGCAGGTATATCTCTGAGAAGACTGTGGCTCATAGTTAAGGCTGCACTTGGAGCAGGTACAACCCGAAGGGACTGCAGTCTGGATAAATCCAAGCTGGAACAGGGGCAAGGAGAGGCTGTGTGGTACTTAGTTGCCAGCTGGAGTTGAAAAAACTTGAAAAAGGTATAGTCCTCAGTTAGAAAACAATATCTCACTTTTTCTTTAAAGAAATGTGTTAGTATCTTTTTTTTTTGGTCTGGTTTTCAAACAATCAACTCCAAAAGCGATCTCATGTCCAAAGTGCAGGACATAGACCCCTTATAGGACTAAAGTTAGGCATGCTGGACTGAGAGTCACAGCATCCTGCAGTCTGAATGGATCTGAGAGGTTAAGTCAAACCAATAGCAAAAATTGGTGAGAAGTGTACTTTGAGGACTCTCCCTCTTTCCCTGCCATGATACAGAACTGTTACTTTGTTATATGGAGTATACAACTGAGAACTATATCAGAGTGAAATGGTTATCTAGAGGATGCCTTAATGGATTTAAGCATTTAAACTTGTTTACTGCAACTTTGACTTTTTAAAATGTGTCCAAAACTATATATATCACTGCTGTATATTAATAATACTTAGTAATGGACATAGTTCAGGCCACAATGCCTAAGTGGGTTCCTACTGAGTTGCAAGGAGGGCAAAATTACCTGTAAGTCATGTAGCCTTCCGTTTTACCTTTACCCAATACTTGTGCTTCTTGAGGTTGATGGAAAGCAAAGAGGTGTCACTGAGCAGTGCAACATTTATAGGGCCCACAGTACTTTGATAATGTAATTTTAGATCCTTGCAACTGCAATATCTAGTTCTTGCACATTTAGCAATGTATAATCTAGCTAACATTTCTTCTTAGACCCATCATTTTGTGTCAGTTACTGCTTGGGTAAGGGCAGCCTTTTTTTACCTTCCCCATTCTTGTGACTGAAGCACTGTATCTGTTAGATCGAAGATCAACTACTTATTCACATTCCAAGGACTGCCTGGACTTTGCCTTATTCTTTTATTTAGTTCATTTCCTATTCAGTTGTTTACTTCTGTCTTACATCTTTCCCTAATGCTCTCTATTCCCACACAATATAATTTGAAAGCATCATCATTTTCTCACTTCTTCCTTGAGGCAGAGGAATTGCTACTGCAATGCAATTCATCTCTTTCACATCCTCTTTTCAAAAAGAACTTCCTAGTGAGTTAGGTACAACGTGAGCATATTGGTTTTGTCACTTTTTTTAATGTATTAGTTTAAATAAATGTACATTTACTATGTTTTACTGTATTCTCGACTGTTAGGGATGAGGCCTATTTCTGGTTCATTCCGAATCTTACAGTATAGCCTGGAAGCAGGGGAGAGGGGGCCTGAGTACTACAATAGCATAAATAATAATTATGTTGTCTGCTACATTTCTACAGTGTTTCTGCAGAAAGAAATGCTCATGTCACCTCTTTGCTAGGTAGCTGGGTTGTGCACTGGACTAGTAATAGGAATAGTTGTTTATTATTTTAATTGTCCTTTAAGAAAACACAGCCAATGTGGCAATACTACTAATACATAATGAAACTTAAAAAAAACCTGGTAATCGTAATTTTTCTACAAGCAGCAGCACAAGCTCCAGACTGCTCCGTGTGTTTTTTCCAAAAGAAGTATTTTTCTTCTAAACAAATCTTGCTATTTTTACATACCCTTAAGTCTTTAATTATCCAATTTACTTATATTGTGTATTTTGCATTTTCATTTTACTGTCTGATATGCCTTCCAGAGTACAATGCTAAAATGTTTGGAATTATTTAAACTTCAGGGGAAAAAAAGTTCTTGGAGTCCTATCTTTCCGCTTGGTGCCTGTTTTTTAAATGGCTGTGCAGTAGCAGACTGCTCTGCTGGCACAAAAGGTTTGATAGTGATTCAGAAACAGTAGGAGACTGAAATAGCTGAAGTGAGAACAGAGTTTTAAGGTCGCTGCAAAGCTAGGACAGAAGGAGACGTGAGCAAATTCCAATTTGCTCTGAAAGGATTAAAAAAACCTCTTTGAGGTGATTTTTATCATGTGTCTAATTAAACTGAAATTTTGGTAGGGCACACGATATGACCTGATCTTTGTATTCTTATATGCTAGACAATCTTAGCATATATCCAAAAAGGAACAGCATTCACTTCAGGGCTACCCACGGTCCTGGTGCACTGCAGTCCTCTGACACCTGTGGTGACCTGGAAAGAAACTGCAGAACAAGAGGCATAGCAGCACTGCAGCAGGAGAAAGAGAGCTGATGGGAAATGGTAATAACCTCTGAATTGCCTTCCAGTAAATCTCCACTTGGCTGCAAGTAGGAGAACTTCATTTTAAACTGTTAGCTGCTTTTATATAGGAGAGCATCTTTTTTTGTAAAGAACACCTTTTCAAGTAATTTTTACTTGAGTACAGAGCACCGAAGCAGAAGAACAAGAGTAATCAGCAGTTCAGTACAAAATACTCTCAGAATTGGACATATGTCTCCTGTCACTGCTGCAAAACCCTGCCTGAACACGTTGCTATCCGACTTGCATTAGAAGAAGCTGAAGTAATATTCAAAAAATTCCTAATATTGGTTTTCTCTTTCCAAGGGTGGTCATGTGGCCCATCCTTGGTAAAATGGCCTGAACAACAACAACATCATCTGTTAGGACAGGAATGTGAGTTCAAGTGTCCAAAACTGCCTGAGAGTGCATATGCTACAGCTGATCATATTAAAGGGGGTGACGACCATCAGCCAGATTAAACATTAACCAGGGAGTTAGAGTGAGTTTTGAAACAAAGGATGTGCCAATTTGGAAAGAAATGTAAAATACAAATAACACTTTGTAACGCTAGGGAGAACAATGGAAACAGAGCAAGCAGTCAACACCAGAGGAGTTGGGTTTGACAGTGTTGTATGTTCACCCGCTGGCATCAAAACTTCTGTCTGGGCCAGGCAGAGCATCCTCCCTGTCTGACTGCCAGAAGCCTTCAGTCTGGGCAGTGACAGTGCAGGGTGCAGCAGGTAGGGACTCACAACTGGGTGTGCACATGTGACCTGATATGGTGGTTTTTTCTCTAGTGTGTGCATTAGCAGGTTGTAAGGTGCAGCACAGGTACACATTAAGCACCCACATCTCCTACAGAAGGTATGTGTGAGAGGGGAACTGTGCATAACTGTGGGTGGGTGCACACTTTGTGTGGATGATTAGAACTTTGGGGGATTAGTGAAGAAGGGTGGTTTAGAAATTTGTTAGGTGTTTATTAGCATTTTGTCTCTTAACGGTATCTTAACAGATACCTTATTGCAAATACTATACCTGAATGTGTATTTCACTGATTGCCAGTTAAATATGTGCCATTAAAAAAATCAATAAATCAGTTTGATTGTGATTTGGTTTAAACTAAGTGAACTGTGCAGTTTTTCCCTTTGACACCATTAGGTTGTAGTTGTAGAAATTATGTGTAATGTCATTATGAGTTAGAGGAATTGTCTGCCAGTGGGAGAAGAGACAAATGTTGACAATAAAAAGATAATTTCACTACTAGTATAAGGAGGTTAATATAATAAGATTGGACACTTATGTGAAGATTTTTGGGCAAAACAGTGACTGGTTCTAGAATTATGTGGGTTCTGATAGTATCATTAAATGCAAGTGAGACAGCAAGCATGCTGAAACATGCTGAAATTATACTGGTTGAGATGCTATTTCATCAATGACTAATGAAGCTCCTATTACTAGTCATCACTAGTTCCCTACTGGAATACGCTGACTTCCTCAGATCTGTCTTCCTAGCACAAAATGGCTTCTAAACACTCTTTTCAAAATTACTAAGGTTTGAACAAATACTCTGAAGTGTAATGTTAGGCCCCCACATTGAGTAGGGATTAAATAAAGTCTTGGGTAACTTGGTCTGACCTCATAATAGACTTTACTTTGTACAGGACTTTTGGGCAAGACAACTTCTGAGGTCCCTTCCAACCTGAACTTTCTTATGATCCTATAATTTGACACGCAGTTTTGCTAGTACAGGGCATATGTGGTGATATTTTGGCTGTCTGGCTGTGCCTTCTGCAGTATTTGAGTGTGGTAACACCAGTTCTCAGAGTAATAGCTCTGCTTCCATAGGTAAATTGCAGCTGCTTTTGGTTGCATAACTACTTAAACATTTCTGCCTTTCTTGTCAATGGGAGGTAAGGGTACTTTAGAGGTGACTTTTTCTGCCTGCCTTAGAGGTCCTGGGGTATTGCTTGCCTATGCAGTGCACTGTCTTGTTAGAGGCTGGAGATGACTAAGTCAGTCAGATATCATTAAAGGCAGTAATTTTGAATCAGTTGATAGCCCATGGAAGAGGTGAGAAAGTTTAAAAAAGATTACGTTCCTGGTTTTATTTTCCTTTGGTTAGGGTGAGTTTAATCAATGACTTAAGATCATAAACACAAGACTGGAAACAACTGAGTCTGGTCCCTTGCTTTGTTTGAAGATGATTTCTTTGTATAGATCTATATTATGCCTATACAAAGATTACTTCAAAGCCTCACTGCTTAGGTCAGTCTTCTAATTTACATCTTAAATTTATTCATAGGAATGTTATACCTATCAGCTCTCGTTTGCTGATGTTATCTTTTATCTTAAATAGTTTTAACATTGCCCATATTCATAGAAAGCAGTCAGGAAACTTATAGTAAATTTTCAATTCAGTTCCAGTTTTTGTTCAGCTTTAGCTGAAGGTATCTTTGACTGTGTTTCAAGCCCATAATGATTTGGTAACTGGTCTAATAACCCAAAAGCATTTTGACCTGAACCCCTTTAAGCTTCATGACATTAGGAAATACAATAATTTAAAAAATGGAGAAATTATAGAACCTATGACTGCAGCATGTATTTTTACAGCTAATTGGTTTGAGCCACTGTCTCTGTGTTGGAATCAGAGTGCTTTCTGAGCTTCCCACAGCAGTTAAGGAACTGGAAAGCAGCAATATCACTGCTACCTTTGAAAAGCTGTTAGTATTGCTGCTGTGACAGGGGAGGTTAAACCATCCTAAGTTCCTCACCACTGCAAGGTGAGGGCTGCTTTGGCACTCAGCAGCCCACTGGTACAGAAGCACATAAATGCACGCACATATGGTAATGCAGTAAGAGGAGTGGGACTGTCTTGGTGCAGTTAGAGCTGTCTGCAACAGCACACAGTTCTCTACCACAGAACAAAAGGAGTTAAAGCTTTGGGCAGTGAAGTTCTGTGAGGAGCTGTTTCTTATAACTCAACTGAGGCAGGTGCAAAAAAACAAAGATCTTTTTACTGATAAGGTATTCACCAGTAACTGTGAAGTAGATGCTGACCGATCATCACAGGGTCATGGTGCAGAGCGAGAATGCAGTCTCCATGTATGAGTTGCTTGGCAAGAGAAAGTGGGAGGGAAAGGAATGTTGTCTGGAAGAGTTATTTTAGGTGAAATGGCTGAATGCCAGTTTTCACTAAGACTGTTCCTTAGAATTGGTAACTGAAAACACAGGCCATTTGGCAAAAAAAAAATTAATTCCAGATCCATTTTGAGGGGAAAAAAAATTTTTTTAACTGCTTTGGAATTCAGGTTTAATTTGAGATCTGTTCTCTAAACATACTATATCAGTAGCCTAACTAAGCCAGTGGTTTTAAGGGTAACTTATGTGGTCTTTTGGGAGCATAAGCAAGATTGATCTGTGTATACTCCATACCAGTCAGACATCACCACTGCAGGGTATCTGGTGTGCAGCTGGTTTGTGTCCATCTCCTGAGAGCACTTAGTACTCTTAATTTTTTTCCCTAATTCTCAGTATTAAATAATTGTCATCATATGACCCACAGTTCCACTGGAGTGCACTTCCTACAAAGCCAAGACATTTAATGAAAATATTAAGGGGACTGTTACTTACATGAATCTGTGAGGAGTTCCTCTGTTAGCCCAGTTTGCCTTATGGTTCTTCTATTATCACGATCTTTATTATTTTTCTTTGGATACTTTACCCATTTTACAAATCGTTCACATTCTCCATCTTATCATTTCTCATGTGATACTGAAACAAGTGCTTCGACATCACCTATGCTTACTTAATCATGTAATTGATCACATTTTGTTTGCTCTGGGTAGTTGGTTATCTTATAAAAGAACTAGTGGGTTAATTTTGTATTTTTTTCTGCTTTTTATTTCAATTGTTTTCAACACAGATCTTGAATGATATACATACAGGAGAGAAGTTTGGGTTTGCACACATTTAATGGAAATTTCTGGGTTTTAAGTATATAACACACAAGTAATCACAAAATAATATATTTGTACAACTTCTTTTGGATGCTTATCTGAGTATGGAAGGGATTACTATGAAAAAAAGTGATGTAAAAACAAACTGCAGCGAAGGACTGTGTTAACCAAAATTGCCAGACATTTTATTTATTTATTCACTTAGTCAAAGTTTGGAGAGGAGGAAAAAAAAAACCAACCACTTGAGTGTTGCAAGAGGATTAGGGGAAGTGACCACTGAAATCAGAGTATAAATGTTTTGCAAGGTCAGTCCCTGAAGCAGTTAGTGAGTAAAATAGGAGCGGAAATAACACAAAGTAATAAAAAAGTAGGCTACAATACTAAATGCATTTGCTCAGTTTCTGAATCTCTAGGATGTCGTTCCTGGGCTATACAGCTCTGCTTTTATGTTGGATGTATTGTACTGCGGAAAGAGGTAAGCTTTAATGTGGAAAAACACTTCAACAAAGATTTGAGGTTATGTGAAGATGGTAACTAAAACAATATGTAAGTCAAATGTTTGCATTGTAGCCTATTTTAGTAAACTTCTGACAACAAAAATGGATATTTCTTCTGGCAGTGTTTAGCACCTGTAGTATTTAGTATCCTGTCATAGGTATTATTTCACCTATTTATTTGCATGACTGCTGCTGTTATTCATGTTACACAACTTTTTAAATGGTTAGTGTCCCTATAAACTAGAGCCAGTTAACTCGTTTGTTACTATGTTTAATTATTCTAACATCTGAAACCTCTAAACTGGTAGATTGAAATGGAAAATATTAAATAAATGTGCTTTTATTTCCGTCTGGAATAATATGTGAGATAATTTGAGACAGAGGAATGACTACTAAACTGACTGAAAAGCTTACAAAATATCTGTGACTGATGCACTGTTTTTATTCCATTAAATGAGATACGGGTATGCTTTCATACATGCTTAAAGAGGTAGCTGTTGTTCTGTATATCTTTTCAGAAGCCTTTGACATTTTCTGCTTCTCTGTTCAGTTTATTTTTCTTCATATTTTGTTTAATATTGTTTCATGTATGTTTGGTAACTTCATTCTTTTGCTTCCAGTCTAGGTTTCTTTGCATACACTATTGCGGAAAGGGTGCTATATGATTTTGAACTAGTATGTCTTTGCTCAGTTCAGATTGTTTTTAATTTTAGGTGAAGATTATGAAGACATTAATCAAAACAGTCTGATGGATTTTACTTGGAAAAATTGAGAAATCAGGACATTAATGAAATGTATTACCTTTTTAATATAAGCTTATAATAAATGCTGCTCCAAAGCAACCAAAAAAGTCTAATCTATTTTCAAAGAAGTCCAGAAAAGTCCTGGAATTTCAAAAAGAAAAGTTTGCCTGAATTTGCACTTTATTTTCACAATGCTTTCTTTAGGTCAGAGAGATTGCAAAGGAATGTGAATGTAGCAATATTTGATATACCTGGAACAACTATTACCATGGGTCATGCAGGTTCTCAGTTCAGGCTTCATACTGAAGGTCTGTGAGTTGTTCAAGAGCTGAGTGTTTGCACAAGGGCTGAAAAACACTTCTACCTGAATTCATAGTTTAACTTTATGAAAGTTGCTAACAGAATAATGGCAGCAAGAAAGCTGCTTGAGCTGTTTCCAACCGAGATCAAGTGACATATAAATACTAAATGATTAATTCCAGCTCTCCTGGTCTCTCACTAAAGGATTTGAAGGTACGCATTTAGTGCATGCTTGCTAATGTAAAAATAAACCCCTCCCAGTTTTGGTGAGTACACATGGTAAGTGCATGATGTATTTAGTATAGTTTTGAGGTACATCCTGTCAGCAGATTTATCAAGCTACTAAGAAAGTGCATTTTAAAAAAAATATAGAATATTTAAAAAGAATTAGATGTAGTCAGAAATACATATATAAACAGTGACACTTGATGGTAGTACATAGTATGACACCAGAGCAAGAGTGGTAAAGGGTAGCTAGAGTTTAAATAAAACCCAAAAAGAAGCATGTCTTACTAATGATGAAGAGACTTTGGGGGTATTATATTTTGTGCTTTAAAAAAAACAAAACAACAAAAAAAACCAAAATGTAGACAAAGTGGAGTTAAAAGGCCTCTGTCTGGACAACAGACAATAAAAATATAATACAACTCTGAAGTAAGGGAGGAATAGAGCAGAGCAGCTCTCCATGTACTAAACAGCCTATTTTTTTAAATGACAGAATTTGGAGCGTACTTGTTCAGCTTCCGAACTGAAGGCACTAATTTTAGCGTCCTCTAGAGAAAAATGTCGTGTCAGAAAAGGTCATTTTCACCATTACAAAGAACCTTTTTGTGTTAGCAAAACATTTTTAACACATTTGAAAGAACTAGCCGGGGGAATTTTGTTCATTTCGATTATTCCTGCATTTAGCAAAAACGCTGTTAAATAGTCGATGTTATGTAAAAGTCCTTGGTACTGTTGTTGATAGTAAGGTACTACCCTCTAGCGGACAGAAGCAATTTCTACTGAGATGTATTCATTTGTAGGAAGGTGCATACTTACAAAAATAGTTGGAAAAAAACATGAACGTTTCCTCACATGAGGAAAGATCCTAAATATTTTCCCTGTAGTCCCACATTCAGGCAGCATCTGGACAATCCATAGAAAAGCTTCAGTGAGAGTACTGCTGCTTTCTCAAACCTGTAGCCTTACAACTAAACTGCTGAGAGGACTTTTGTGCTGGCTTTCTACTGGGTAATGAATCTACGAAGAAATTTCCTTTCCTAGTGGACATTTCTTCTATTTATTTTCTATACAAACATTTCATTTCTTTTCCAAGGCTTCATTTCTTAGAGACTGTTTTATTTATTCTTGATGAATTTTCACCTTTCATGTTCAGATGTAAAACAGACTTCACTGCATCTGATTAGCTAGACTATCCAGACTCTGTTACTCTGAATGAAACTTCAGCCTTTATGTACATTTCAGTCACCCAAGCACAGAGAATCAATCAGTGAAATCAGGTTAATTATTATAAACAACAACAATCATATTTCTTAACAAAGATCATGTAGCCTCTTATTAACAGCTTCCCAGTGTTTGGGGTTTTGCAACCTTTAGTCTGATTTTTCTCATTTTCAAACTGTTGAACTTCTTAATAAAATTAATTCATGCTCCTTTCTTGTAATTCAGATAGGCTTACTGGTACATTTCGTGGACACTGAAGAAGGTCCAGAAAGGAGCTTTTCAGGAAAGACTGTATAATACTGAGCTAAGAGAAATATTGGATGACACCATCCCCTCCCCCAAATTAGAATCATAGAATGTTTCAGGCTGGAAGGGACCTCCAGAGGTCATCTAGTCCAACCTCCCTACACAAGTAGGGACATCTACCTAGGCCAGGTTACTCAGAGCATCATCGAGCCTGACCTTGAATGACTCCAAGGATGGGGCCTCCACCACCTCTCTGGGCAGCCTGTTCCAGTGCTCTATGACCCTCATGCTAAAGAACTTTTTTCTAATATCCAACCTAAATCTATCTTTTCCTAGCTTAAAACCATTACTCCTTGTCCTATCACTACAAACCCTTGTGAATAGACCTTCCCCTGCCTTCTTGTAGGCCCCCTTCAGGTACTGGAAGGTCAGTACCGTGAGTCAAAATGCTTTGAAGTGAACAAAGGTCAAAGTGACTACCCAGAATTAATTATATCATGTAAAAAGTAACTTGTCATAAGAAGTAATCTCACTAACGGGAGGAAGTAAGTTTGGGCATATCAAGTGATCTCAGTCTGGAGAGAAAATTTAGGCAATATAGAGGCGAGAGGGAATTTGACAGAACTTGACCAAAGGATGGTGGTAAGGGTGGGGGTGGCTGCAGAAGAAAATAGTTTGAAAGGAAACTCTACAGAGTACACAGACTTGTTCTCTGTGGTAATGGAAGGACAGACGTGGAGGAGCTCCTATAGATGGAAGGGTAAGAAATGTCTGTGGTTAGAGCCAGGGCACTAATCTCATTTCAGTATTTATAACTAAAATCTGTTTCATTAATTATGACTGTCCCGTGTGGTTTCTTGGCACTTGCTTGAATATTCTTATGTCTGTCTATATATCTATTAGTATTCCTACAAAACGTGGATTCTTGGCAGTTTCCTATTTTGTGATGATTAAGTTAGAAAACATATGCTTGCTTGATCACAAATGTCCCCAGGATTTCTTGATACAATTTCTATTGTAAAATTATTTTGGCATTTATAGCATTCAGTCACCAATATTATTTACAATATTTAGCTTGTCAAGAACCTCCTCCTAGGAGGGTTAAAGAAGTGCCTACTGAAAGATGGGAAAATCCTCCCTATCCACATGGTACTCAAGTAACATACAGGTGTCGTCCTGGATATATAAAACTTGGACGGATTGTGTTTGAGTGTGCTGATGGAGCATGGAAGCAACAACCCCCAGAGGCAGAATGCCGAAGTAAGTATTTATGCTAAATATGTGCAAACACTTGACCTGACAGATCATATTCCTTGCCGGTAATGTCAATGTGAAATTGCCATTGTAGCTTTACCTGTACCTTGCTTATTTCAGCATCCTTTAAAAGATCATCCTAAAAAGCATGTATGCATAAGGAAGCATTTTTGGAAGTTTCTTTACTCCAGATCAAGGATTATAATTTTTTTCTTTACAGGAGAAAATCTTACTCTAGGCCAGCCTATTAACCAAATTTTTTAAGTTGTTAAATTATTGTTAGAAGCTTGCTTCCAATATTTTAGAAAAAGTCTAATGGAGATGAAGTTTACAGACTAAGCAGAATAAAGCACTAACCACAAGTTAGTGAATGCAAGTCAACATACCAGTATTATCTTCTTTTCAGTTTATCCAACTAGTTCTATGAAAGCTATAATTTCTTGAAAGTGGGAGATTATTTTTCATTGCCTTTTCTTTTAAGCTGTGAAGGATAATTCATGATTAGGATGAGAGCTGCTCTTTATTATTTCTAGGATACTGTGTTAAGATTTTAGAAGTATCTCACACCCTCATACAGAATTCCTTAGCAAAGAATCTGAAGTTATTGTTAGTCAGCAGATACTTCTTTTTTGTAATAAATGAGTTTTAAAGACAAATAAATTTTAGGCACATGAGCTTTTTTTCTTACATATCTAACATACAGTAAAATATAAATATTTGGTTTGATAATAAAAACTTAAGTCCCAGGTGTCATTCAAACAAAGATGAATACAAATCATAGGTAAAAATGAATTAATAAAGTTGTTACTAGTTTCTTTTATGTTTTTTTAATTAGTGACCTTCTCAATTTTCATGTGTATTTGTATAACTACTTAGTGAACGTAAGTCTTCAAATTACACAAAATCTGGTGTTGCTTTTTAGTAACATTTTAGTAAATACTGCAACCCAGCGAACAGATACTGACACTGGTAAGGTGCAGGTGGAAGGACAAGAGAGATGATCTGCTACAGGTTAAATGGTCACACTCCCTTTTCAGGATAGGCCACACTAGACAGCAAAATTGACTGGGAAAGATTTCTTCTAAGGAGGCCTGATAGGTTTTAACTCTACAATTTATTTTGCAATCTGTATTATAACATCAGATTGAGGACATTTCATTTCCAATCATGGATGGATTCTGTAGTAGAAGCTTTGGACCAGTTTATGTCAGAAGTTGTGTGAAAGGCTGATATTACATCCTGCCATTAAATTCGTCATAAAACTTAAGATGAGCTCAGCATTTTTAAAGGAATAAAAGCTGCTAATTTGTTATTAAAAAGAATAAATCAGCAGATTCTTGCTCCAATGTGTTCTCATTGAAGATAGTGATGAAAAAAAGGTGGGGTTAATCAAGCTGATGCTGAGCATTTCTGAATTTTTTAAAGGCTTGTGTTTGCCACTAATTACTAGAAAACATCTATCTTTCACATTCCTGTGTATGGTGTAAGTAATTTTCTTCTTCTTCATTGTTTTGTTTTGTTTTTTTTTTTACCAGATAAGCCCTGTGGTCATCCTGGAGATATTGAGTTTGGTTCCTTTGAACTTACCAGTGGAACTGAATTTGTATTTGGTGCCAGAGTTGAGTACAGATGTAATGATGGGTAATACTTATTTAATCCAATACGTGGGAGTTAACATAAAGTGTTCATGTTAAAAGAAATGTCAGTTATAGATTTGTTATCTGTAGTGCAGCTGCAACTTACTAATATTTAATGCTTGGCTGTTGTTTAATTTAAATTTGTGCAATTACAGTAATACTAAAGATAACTCTTTCTCATGTCTGGTGCTATTGTAGTAACTGAACTCATGCACCTGAAGCTGTCATCCAAAGTATCTAAAATATGTCAGGCTGTAGCTAAATCATGGCTGTCTAAGTAGAAAATAAAGTCATCTTTCTGTAAAGCTGGCTCATGACTCCACCAGCCAGCCAGTTCAGATGGAAATGCAGCTTTGCATGTGGGAATCAGTGCTCTCAGTAGGCAGTCACGATGCAGTTATGTTAGCAAAGTCATGAGGCCATACAACAGTCTCCTATTCAGAACCCCAACTCACCAGTCCTACTTCGATAATTTTTGTACGTTGTGAAGTAAAATGTATTGTAAAAATGTTGGAAGAAAGACTAATGTCTTCACTGACTGCTTGGAAGAAATTATCTCTTCCTCTTCGATTCATCTTTTCCAATGAAAACTGCAGCAAGGCAAATCAATAGTGTTGTGCTTAATTAAGTATGCATATGACTGGATTCTTTACTTTTGGAAGGTGAATCAGCCATAAGCATTGTACAGTGGTTTAGCCATGCTTTTGTAGTCTTTGTTGCTGGAATCTAGCCTGAGTGCTACAAAAGAGTTCCAAAATTGATATTCTCGTTAATCCCTTGAATTCAGACAGTTCTTCACTGTCAGTTCAGACTAGCTGTACTTCCTCTGAATATCTTTCAGACAAAGCAGAAGCCATGGCATTTGGACCATGTTGCCCTCAAACCTAAGATAATACTAGCTCATCAAAACATGAGATATATATGGTTTGGATTAGGTCCTATTTTGATGCTGTCACATGGGTTTCAATTAAACTAGTACACAGGCAACAGAAGTTTTACTCTGCTTGCTATTGATTGTGTAAATTACCCCTAGGTTATTTGTTGTGTAGCCAAGGCTTGCTGTTGCTGTAATGAAGAAGTCATCTTACTGGTTACTTCCTACTTTCTAATTTTTTTTTTATTTTTTTTTTTTTTGCCATATGCAATTAAAAGAAATAGGGAAGATGCAGGCCAAAAACCTCCTTGGTTTTGTTTCCTTTTGGTTAGTCTGTGGTAGAACACATGAAATCTACTTTCTTTGCTTCAAAAAAAGCAGCACTGCTGTTTCTGTCACGTAATGAGACTGTATTTTAGCACTGTTTACTTTTTACTCATAAGATACTGGATGCTCAGCCAAAGAAATTACCGTGAGTGTCAGGCAGATGGATGGAGCAATGACATCCCTCACTGTGAAGGTAAATGGAGTTTGACATTTAATTATTTATCAAACTGCCTTTTTTATCTATCTGATACTGTCTAAAACTAGTATATGAGCTCTCTGTTACTATTAATTCACATGTGTTTAAATTCAAATTAAGCAGCAGTGAAACTCTTACAATGACTGCTCAGCCTTTTTAGTCCAATAAGCACTCAAGCTTTTGTTAAAAAGCATTCAGAAAATGAAATCTTTTCACCTGCAGACTCACTTAAAGCTCTGTCTCACCTAAAGGCCCTGATAGAGTAAATGCCTGCAAAGCATGGTTAGAAAAGACAGCTGGCACGAGGCATTTTGGATGTGTGTGAAAGCCTGTGTGTTTTTAATCTAGTTTCCTCCTCAGTGCTTGTGAATATCCTAGCCATTAAGATTTTGTTATAAGTTCTTCTCCCTATTAGCATACTGTGGAAGAAATTTAGTAAGTAAGAATATGTGCAAGATGGACTCAGACCTCAGGACTTAATAAACTGGATGACTCAGATGATACTTTCCTGAGTTTGGGAACCTTTTCACCAGTTTCAAAGCTGTATGATTATAAAAAATAAGCTTCCTTTCTTCTCAAAAATAAATTTTAACTGGTATTATTTTAACGTATGTGTGCAGCAGTGAGATTTTCTCTTTAGATTAAGCATCTAATGGCAGGAAAGGGTCTCTAAGTATAGACAACTGAAAGTAGGTATCTTTTTGTTGTCTTGTGATTTGACATTTCCTTGGTGTCAGATACTTCATATTTAGTTTACTGGATTTTGAGTGTCCTCAATTTTAGGCATATAGGTCTCTATCTGCACAGTATACAGCAATGCTTTCCAACATTTTTTGGTCACATGTAACTAAGACACTGCAATTTCCAAGTCCTCATAAGATTTTTTTTTTTGTGTGTGATTGAGGAGTTTTCATTAGGCTGAAGTATGATTGCCTGTGAGAGAAAGTATTTGTTTAACATCCTAATTGTGAGGAACCTAGAATATAGGTGAGCTCACAGAAAAGATGGATGGCTTATAAGATGGAGATTGGGTGAGACCTCAGGCAGTCATATAGTTCAGTGTGTGTTCTGTCTTTAGCCTTAGATGAGGATGATGAGAGCCAGCCTACAAGTGTCCTCCTATGCCAGTCAGTCTTTTTGCTTAGGGTTTTGTATTATATCTGCTGCAAATGTTGTCTGAATATGTAACAAGAGTGTAAATTTTTTTAAATGTGTAAGAAAATTAGAGTGAGTTTTTGTATTTTAATTTCTTTTGTGTGACAATTTATTTTATGGAATAGCTCTCAAAATGGCTCTATTTTTCCTTCCTTTCCTTTTGTTTCATTTTTCCAGTGGCAAAGTGTTTACCTGTACAAGCACCAGAAAATGGAAGAATAATTATGACTGGTGCATTTGAGCTAGGCCAAGAATATTCCTTTGGCCAGGTTGTAAATTTTGAATGTAATGCAAAATACAAACTTGTGGGATCTAAAGAAATCATTTGCTCTTCTGATGGAAAATGGAGTAGTGATGTGCCTCAATGCCAAGGTAAAAAGGACATTATTTTCTGTAATTAAGAAGCTTTGTATTCACAGACTTCTAAGGACTGGTTATCATATGGGAAACTGCAAAGCTTTCATTTTATTCCACAGCAAGTAAGCATAGTTTGTCTCTGACAAATCTCCATTGCATATACACAGAAGACGTAGGATAAAGAAAGATAAATCAGAAGATTTTGGATGCTAATATAGTCATAATGGACCATCTGTTTGTTCCACATTTTCACTACAAGCTGTATGTTTTGCCAGGCTGCAGTCAATTTCTTTGAAAGTAGCTTTGATATGTCTAGATAAGATTTAATCACTTCATTGTTGATTTGACCAAAGTAATTACAAACTACTTTGAATTGATGTCAACCAAGTTTAAAAACAAGTATGATTTTAATTCACTCGTGCTCTTAGGGTATATAAAGTACAAAGAAGTCATGATGGACTTTTCTTTCTTCAAACTACTGTGTTTTGACAAGTTAGAATGTTAATTCATGTTTAGTTTTTACAGGCCCACAGAATAGATTAGATTGGAAGGGAGCTCTGAAGTTCCCTCAAAGCAGTCAGCTAGGGCAAGTTGCTCAAGACCATGTCCACTAGTCTTTTGAGCATCTCCGAGGATGGAGACTCCACAGCCTCTCTGGGTAACCCATTCTACTGTTAAGTAAAAATAGTTTTGTATTATTTTTAAGTGCTGTTTCCTATATTTCAATTCATAACCATTGCTTCTCATCTTGTCACTGGGTGCTGATGAGAAGAGTCTGGCTCTGTCGTCTTTACTGTTGCCTGCCCCACCCCAGTCAGGAATTTAAACATATAAATAAGATTTTCAATCCCTCGCAAGCCACCTTTTCTTTAGACTATTAAGCTTCTTTTTATCTGACATTTTTTTCCAATTCCTTAATTACCTTCCCATCCTTTCAGTGAACCTGCCCTGTATGTCCATATATTTCTTGTATTGAGGAGATCAGAACTGAACACAGCACTCTAGATGTGGTCTCGCCAGTGCCGAGTAGAGGGGAGGGATCACCTCTTTTGACCTGCTGGCAACAGTCTTCCCAATGGAGCCCAGGATGCTCTTTCCTTTGTTTGCCACAAAGGCCCATTACTGCCTCTGTTCAACCTGTCCATCAGGACTGCCAAGTTTTTTCTGCAAAACTACTTTTCAGACAGTTGAACCCACCCTGCCCCACCTACAGCTTGTACCTGGTGCATGGGGTTATTCCTCCCATTTTGCAAATTGAGATTGTATGGGATTGGATTCCCAGTATGTAAGAATGAATCCCAGGAAGCTTGTGGTACCAATCACCGTTAAGTATTCAGTCCATCAGGTTTCTTATATGTTATCTGTTTGGGAAGTATGTGTTTAGAAGAGTAGAGTACCTATGTCAAGATATCAGATATATGGATGGTTTGTTCACAATTTCAGGACTGCATTTTGCTGTTTGAAACACCAATTTATTATAATTTGAACAGCATAAAGTGGGATTAAACACATGTGCTTGTAACATTTGCAGAATATTGTGAATTTTATTAAACGATGACAGTTCCACTGAGCTATTTTTCAGCCTAGATACAAAGGAAATCTAGAAAAGGAACCCAAGAGAACTCTTTGGTGTAATGCTTTGTGGCCTAGGAAACAAAGCCTTGAATATTTTCTGGCTTTATGAATGTAGTTTTCGGAAACTGCAACATCTCAGTGGTTTTATTGGGTTTGGCAAGGAGCTGGGGATACTGAGGTTCTTTTTACAGATAGTTCAGCTTTCTAGTATCCATTTTCTAAATAGTTTAATTTTTTACCTGTTCATGCCATGATTTAACTGCTTGTTTACGGGCTATGAGAGAGCTTTAGGTTTGCTGGAAATTATAAGGAAATGAAATTATCTGAAAAATGGAACACCTTAAATTTCAGCTAGCCTTTCTTAATTTAGCATGTCCCCTGCCTTATATACTGATTCTGAGATCCATTAAAATCCAAAGCAAAGCCCTGAAATCTATCTCATGGACCAATTTGCTATTGATGCTGTGTTATACCCCACTTTCTACCTGGCACCCAGAACCACATCATTGAAGAGTTCTCAAGTTTCAGTTTCCAAATGTTTTCGTGAAGTCAAATGACAAAAACCCACCTCAATTTTATTCCAAAGGCATTTATTCTTAGCAAATAAAATAAACAAATATATTAATTTATCTTTCTCAATTTCAGAGATTATCTGTGATGTGCCAGAAATTCTGCATGGATATGTACGTTCTCCAAAGAGATTTTACAAGGCATCTGAGCAACTACAGTTTTCCTGTGATCAAGGATACAGATATGGTGAAAGAGCGGATATAAAATGTACTGAATCAGGATGGAATCCAACCCCATATTGCACTGGTCAGCCTTGCTTAAAGTTATTTTGCACATTTGTTGCATTTGGAAATAATTTCAGAGATTAGTAATAACAAAAGTTAATTTATTCATAACAAAAGGAATTCATCCACATCTGACCAATATTGTATGAAGATCTGGAAGAATTAAGTGTTAAAGGGACGAAACACCTGGATAAGAGGTTTCCATGGGGAGGAGTAGCAAAAGAGTTAATTTGGACTTTTGTTACTTGAGTGTAGACAAATAGATCAGCAAAGCAACAATTGCTCCAGTATACTGCCTAAATGAGGTTGATGCTAAAATACTTCACACAGTGCTAGTAGCTGTTGTTATTTTATTCTTTTTTTTTATATATGATTCTGAATTAGTGAGAAGGATATAGGAAAAAGGTTTCTTGAGTTAGAAAAAAGTCCCAATTTGGACAAATAGGAAGGATAAAGCTTCTAGAAAATATGAAGAAAATGTTTTGTTGAAGGAACAGAAAAATTAGACACCAAAAAGAATATTTAAGCAAGCAGGAAAGAAAAAGTATTAATATCAGAGAAACTCAAACTGCAGAAGGAATCTGAAATTTTCAATGCATGGGAAAATTAACATTTGAAACCAACTTCTTAGAGAAGTAGTATGGTTTTTGGATTCCTATTGTCTTCACATCAAGTCTCAATAATTTGTAAGTGTATTTAACATGAGCATAACTGGTACAAGTCAGTGGCTGTGCTGTATGTTGGAAGATGGGGGGAAAGAAGTATTTGACTGATAGTGTATGAATTGCAGTGGTGTGAATAAAATAGAGGAAAGCTAATAGTCTTAGCTTGATGTCTGTCAAGCTCAAAACCAGAGTAATGACTTACTTATGAATCACAAGCAGTTCTTTCAGGGAAAGACACAAGTTAATGCATCTTCAGGTCTTCCATGTTCAGTAGTTGAGATGCTGTGTCACCATAGCCAAGATTCTGCTACTTGTAATCATAGGACTAACCACTCAGTAAAATAAGACTCAACATCTCACCCTGTATGAACATTTGACATAATAGAAGTTTGCCTGACCTACTGAACCAACCTCTGTATTTTATGAGTGTCCTGATGAGTCTTACAGTAACTTGGGCAGATTGAGCACCTGGTTACTTGTAATTATATCGATTCTTTAAATTTCCAGACTACTAGTTATGGTCAACCAGTTCCAACCAAAGAGAAACAATTAAAAAATGATCCCTATTTCAGTGATGGAATTTCAGCAAGAAATTGTTAGTGTACTGTGCAACCTTTCAGAAATGATTGGAAATTATCTTTCAAATTAAACTCCTGACTTAAGTTTGTAAGCTGCCTTTCAAGAGTTCTTCACAAATAGTAAGATAGTGTTGTAGGAAGAACAGTCTGAAGTTTACATGGCCATTTCGAAAGGAGTTTGAGCAAATGTGAAGTAGTCCAATTTCAGAAGGATAAGTAGTCCATTGATGGCCATAAGTGCGTAAATTGAAAATTACAATGGAATTGTACTGTTGGATTATACGTAAAGATGGAAACAATAGTACTTTTTACACTGCCATTACGTCAAGAATTGTGTACAGCCTAGATTTGAAGTTCACTAAACTTAAGAACCATGGACATGAAGTGATATATAAACAGACCAAAGTAACATTATATGCATGAATCGTGACACTGTCCATGGCCCTTAGTCTAGGATGAAGACAGCAATTTGTTTAATGCCATCAGAGCAGTAATTGCACAAATATTTTCCATGATGTTCAAACTTCCCAGCAGAAATTGACTGAGAGTCTCTACAAATTAATGTATTTACAATGCTGGACCTCTCTTACTTTTTAACTCCCAAATGCCTTCTGAGCAGTTAAGATGACAAATCCGTAATTTCTGAGGCTAGTCCTGTATGATATCGACACTCTAGGTCATGGATTTTACTTTAGTTTCATTCAGCTAGAGCACTTAAAGACTATTTAAACCTCCAAATCCCATAAACAGAAATATGCATATTATGTCCCAGTTGAAATAGTTTGCTGTATATTTTGTGGCATTTGTGCCTTAAATTGTCTTCAAGAAATTGCCAAACACTTAAAGTGAAAAAAAATGTTGGCAACAGGGCAATGTTGTAGGATGTAATCTACCACCCACCTTCTTGGAACCTCTTCCGGAAGGACTCCTTTAGAAATAAAGAGTAGTCAGTCTTAGTGCCCACTCAGTTTTTACCTTTCTGCTTCAGGATAAGTAATGATACTAATTAAAATGTATTGCCTACAGTTCAAATTGTTTGAAAGGTACTGCTTTTGAGAAGTGTCAAACGAAATGTTCTTCCAGACTCTGGTATACTGGACTCTGATACTTGAGCCGTATTCTGATAGTGGTTCTGTTTCCTACTTGACTTTTCACTGAACCCAGATGATTCAGCAGTACATGCATACAGCTGATTTGCTTGCCTTCACTCCACAGCAGAATCAAGCTGTAGTTACCTTATAGTCACCCCCTCCCAGCACTAAGTGTGTTGGTGATGTTTCCTGAATTGGAAGTAAAATAAAAAAAAAAAACAACAAACAAAAGACAAGCTCTGGTTTATAAATAATGTTAGTCTGGCTTCTCCAAGCATAAAGATACCATGAGCTTTTTAGTGTGGCATTTTCATCCTTCCTCAATTGTTGAAATAATTCCAAAGTCCGTGAAAGACACTAATCTTAATCAGACAGCCTTTCAATGATCAGTTCCTAGTTAAGTATAGTTATTTCTTCATTTAGGACCTGCCAACGAACCTGCCCTCCTTTGGGACAGTGTCCATAAAACAGCCCAGGAAAGCTGTGAGTGAGCCTAGCATAGGTTATTTTGAGCTCCAGGTGTGGAATGGCCTACTGGAAAAAATAGGTCAAATTCAGTTTGATCACCTCTAGTTCTTGCTCCAATCATTCCTTTGCAATTAAGTTTTAATCTTCTAATTAACATGACATCAGTAACAGCTGTCACTCTCCTCTTACAGGACTGTGCATTTCTAAGAGTGCAAGAGAAATGTAACATTTTCTTTGACCTAAGAAACATCTTTTAAACAATTTTATGCAGTTATGGTCAATATACTGTGAAAAGAACAATTTATGCAATAAATTCTTCAAATTAGCATCCATTTTTTCTATTTTTATTTAGAAATTTTATGCTCTCCTCCAAGATTTGCCAATGGAAACTTTAGACCTCAAAAAGATGGCTACAAAGCAGGTGATATAATCACAATAGAGTGTAAACTTGGATATCATCATAAAACACCAACTGGCAAAAACACGGCTGAATGCACCCAGAATGGCTGGGTGCCTCATCCAGCATGTGTCGGTAAGTAGCTCTCATGAATGAAGACACAAGATGTAGTGTTGTTGGAAATATCTCAGTGAAAAAGAGGTCAAGAGAAAAACTTAAGAAGCATGAGAAATAAGACTAGCTTATTTGTTGTGTTTCTTCATGACAGAAAGCTTAATTTGATGGTTTGTAATATCAGCTGTAAGAACAATGGTATCATCTACGCTTAGATTATGTTTATAAACACAGGTAGTATCTATTATTGTTGTTGTGGAAATACGGGTTAACATGTACTATAGT
>JAVFHW010076493.1:37707-82017 GCA_032159205.1 Eurystomus glaucurus suahelicus | reverse complement strand
GGGGGGGGGAGTGGTGAGAGTAACGTATTTCCCTCTATATTGGGGGATCTGTCTCTTTCTCCTGATGCTGTGCTTGCTGGCTGGTGGGTAGGGCACTGGCGTGGCCTCGCACCTCTCCTCGGCACCTCCGGCAGCCGCAGCCCCCGCTGCTCGCTCCCCGCCGGCCCCTCCGCCGCCCTCGGATTCGAGCCGTGCTTTGTTCTGGCACAGGGACCGGCCTCTGTGGAGGAGCGTGTTGGATCAGGGCCGAAATAATTCTGGATTTAGGTGTGAGTTCCGCAGCTGAAAGAAGGGCCCGAGTTTAGTTTACCTAAAAGCAAAAACAAATTAAAAAAACTTTTTAATGTCCTCTGTCAGAATATGAGAATGGTAGTATTTACAACTTCTTAAAAAAAAAAAAACTAACCCAAACAAACAAGAAAGTGAAAGTTGGGGGAAGTTGTCTGTAGACAGGCAAGCAAACGTGCTAAGAGCAAACATGGACAGCAGGCACCCACTCTTACCTGTGCCAAGAAACAGGGTTCCTTAAATAAATGTGTTTTCTAGATAACAATATGTGTAGAAAACCGTAAGATTGTGTTTTGAAAATTGAGTATAGTGATGTGGGAAGAATGTAAACTCCCAAAACATACCAAATTCCTCATTTTAAAGCATTCTTATACTGTCAGGGCGTAAAATCATAAATACTCCAGCCTAAAATGCAGCACTTTAGGTATAATCTACACAGAGAAACGTAATGGTGTACTTATATGCAGAACTCTAATGCCACAATAACTCTATATATGTATTCTTCTACAACTGCAACCATTTATGTAGGAAATGATGATGTTACAGTTTTAAGGTTAAATGTAGAAACCCCTCATTTAGCAGGTGACAACTTTTTGAATCAAAGTAACTTCATTATCCAGAATAGTACCATGCAGCCCTGTCCACCTCAATCTCCAGCAAACAGGTCTAAGCATTCTCACACAGCAGTTGCTTGGATTTGATAATGCACATCTGGCATCAGTAGGCCCTTCAGATCATTGTATATTCTCCTCCGAAAGAAATGTTCACCCGTTTAAATAACACAGTAGAGCTCCTAGGCTTTGACTTGGTTTTCTCAGTGGGATTTCACCCTGCACAGCACTGCTCAGTATAACAAACTTGACTTAAAATGTGGTAGATACTATACTTAATAATACTTCATTTTGTCTTGATCTTCTTACTGCACACAGTGGCTGCTGTTTACAAGCTTCTAAAAATGGAACAATTATAGTAATAATTTTTATTACGCTGGTGTGTCAAACATGTTCTTAAAAAGAGAAACCTTAAAAGAATAAGCTCACAGGCTTGCCATTTCATTTTGCTGTTTTAAAAGCTATTTCAAGTTTTGAACTGTCAGTTCTGCCTTCTCATAATGCAGTTCTGAGAAATGAATTAGTAGTCTTGGACTGGATATACACTAAAGCATAAGGCCTTATTCTTGCAAATGGACGTACTGGTAAATGTTTTGTCTTCTGTAAAGGCTGAGAGATCTGCATTAGTTTGTTTGCTTACACAAATGGTGCCAAACTCATTAAGAACGTTGCAGGCTACACTCATTTTCATCTGCGCTTAAAGACAGAGGCAGAAAACAAACTCAAATAGCTGTAAAGATTTTCTTGTGTGATGTTACATTCATAAACAGCAAAGTTTATAATTCCATTATTTGCATGGATTTTATGCTCAAAATACTTATGAGTAGTTATTGCATTTCTTTATTTCCTAATGAATTGTATGCATCAGCCATATGTCAGAATAATTTTTAATCAGAATCACCTAAGTATTTTTCTTTACTATTAAGAGTAGTTCAGGAAAGCTATTGTAAAAAATGTTTTGGTCTGTTAAGCTTTGTGGTAAGCCTTACCATTTTCTCTTTGTCAACTACTGCGTGAGGCTTGCTGGTATGAATTCAATTTGCTGGAACTGAATGCATTTCTTCTGTTTATTAGAAGCATATTCCCATATCCTTCTGATCTCTGAAAGAAGTAATTTATATGATCTAGAGAAAATGTAGCAACTCTGTGTGAGATGCTTGAGAGCTGTTGATTTCCTTTCCTTGGCTGCTTTTCTTTGTCGATTGCTCTGATTTTATAAACAACATTTTAAAGAACATGTGGAATTACAATGCATAAACCTCAGGCAGAAGGTGTGTGTTTCCTTATTACCTCCTTTCATTAGTTAATTCTAAAATGAAGTAACTACAATAACTGTACATGGAGTTAAATTTTAAGTGGTATGACACCATGGGTCATTTCTTGACATTTGTCTATCCTGCTAAGTGTATATCTGGTTTGTTTACAGTGAGGAACTTAAATCTTGAAGGATGCTTTAAGATGTACTGTATATGCCTTTTTCTTCTGTCTTGAGAATTGTTTTGCTTGCACTATCACTTAGAGTTTTTATGAAATAACATTCAGTTAAATATTTTCTTTGATAGGTGAGTTTCTTTTTTTTTGTTCTTTTTCCTTTTTAACCATTGAATTGTCTTTTTGTGTGTGTGTGTATTGCTGACTTGTCATTATAAACTTCATCTGTTACGTAGAAGATATTTTGGCATACTAAGGACACTCCTACAGAGTATCATTAAGCTTTCTAACATTTTGACTATCAACACTTCAAATTGGTTTTAACTAAACAGCTATCTCGGTACAAAAGTTGTATTTACACTTTCATCAATATGACCTCACATACTCGTGAGTCTTTATTAAAGCTAAAATTTGAAATGCGAGTTTAAGGCTTCTAGTACCTAATCCAGCACAGAAGGTGCACGAACATATGTAAAGTAGTGTTGTACATCAGACAAGTGCAGCAGAGTGCAAGGACTGTATTTGAGTAAAGAAACACAGTGTTGTTGGCCAGTTGTGACATGGACCTGAAAAGAATTTCTTCCATGGTTTACTGTTAAATAAGAAGTTTCTTTAGCTTGCTTTCATTTTCTCTTTCAGAGGCCAAGCCATTCTAATTGCCAACTCTGTCATCACTTAAATTTGAAATGTCATAGTGGAGTGAATCTTTTCAAGGGTAGAACAACTAAAAAGAAAATCTCATACAATTTTTGTCTTGACATTGCAACAGAATTTGTCTTTTATGTTTTCTCATGTGTTTTCCTGATATTTTGGGGTCTTTTAAATCAAACACAACAAAATACCATGTACCAACTCTGAATTTAGAAATACACTCCGCTTACAATAGTAAATGACTCTCTGGTTACATTCCTGGTAATTCAAAACAGACTAACATTGGCTTTTGTTGTACTGTCAGTCTCCTCTGGATTTCTCATCTGAGGCATCTGTTCAACAATAGAACTGTAGAATTTCTCTTTTTATTAAATAATCTTTGCTGATTGTATGCAGACTTGTCTGCTGCGAGTTCCTGTTTGGTGTTTAGCTGTCTCTTGAATTACTGAAATTTCTTTCTCGAAGGCCTGTGCAGCAGATCCCAAGAAGCATCAGGCTTATTGAGAATAAAAGGAAGGAGATTATTTTGTCATCTCTGTATTCACATTGACATGGTTTTGAAGTGGTAGCTCGCAGTTTTCTACACATTTATTTCCACAGAACACTGTAGATCAGAAAAACAAGCAAAATGCCTTTCCTCCTGTATGCACACTGCAATCAGATGTGTGATCATTATAGCTTGTGTAGACACACTTGTGCTGGCTTTAATCTCAGTAGTTCGTGTAGCAGCAGTAGAAAGCTGTGGTAACAGTCCTTGGTTAGGGATATGCAGGCATATTTCTTGTACAGTGGATGCTTACTCAAATTAATTGCCTACAGACATCCATGTTTCTGTATTTTAACTGTTTTCTTATATGAGTCTAACAAAATTAAGTGTAATTGAAGGGCCTCTAACATACTGCAGTCGTATCTCCTAATTGCAGTTCAGATGCAGACTGTAAGGCAGTGAGCCCTACTCTCTCCTCTGAGAGACGATTAGAAAGGTCTGCTCTAGTTTGATAGTTTTAGGATGACATTTTATCAGAAATTTGCAGGAATCTGGAAGTGCTCAAGCACACTCTATGTAAGTGAAATACTAAAAAGCTAAAATTAGCAAAGCAAGCATGAAAATAATAAAATGGAAGCCTTGTTCCTGCAGTCTAAACCTTTGTGGAGTCCTAGTGAAATGAATTCATCAGTGCTCTGCTGTATTTTATATATAAGCCCTCATCCTACAATCAGAGCCTTAATGAAGGAATTTTCCTTTCTCAGCCTGTGTTACTTCTATTAAAAAATGAATGCACTAATCCTTGGCTAAACAGGACTGGGAATGTGTTTGCAAAAAAAAACAACGTAATAACAGATACGGTGAGTAATACAGCATTTGTCTGATACCAGACTGTTAAGCTGATGGAAGGGTAAATACGCTTATGGGAAAGGGCTTTTCTGTGTAGCTCATTTCTAAAGTCTCCCTATAGGAAACATGTTAAAAAGATGGAGCCTGCTGTTTACGTAATAGGGAGCAATTGGTAGTGGTGCACAGGAATGGACGGCTTGTCAGGATATTGGCATTTGACACACACTGCTGTGATTGTGACGTAGTTCTGTAAACTCACTAAACTTGAGGTTCTTTCAGGTGTTTTAAGAATAGCAACAGTTAACACAACCCAGAGATACCCATGCAGATGCAGTGCAGAATTGTATGCCAATTCTGCAGTTCCAAAGGCCACGTAGACATTGTTCACTCAAGGCAGGAATTCGTATTTTTGTTGGCCATTTTTGCAAATGCTGTGGAAGATTTTCAGCAGAAAGAGGATTGCTGAGGAAGCAAGTGATTCTGTTACTCCAGTTCCTGTTCAGGAGTGAAATGCTACATTATTTTAGATCTTTGACCTATGCAAATATATTTTCATTTTGATCTTCCATTTGTATTCGAGGATTTTGGACTACAAAGTGCTTTTATATTTCCAAAAGTGATGTAAAGTTTATATGAAGAAGCTGGTGTGCAAGAAAGTAGCATGTCAGTTTGAGTACTTCAGCCATTCTGCGCAGACATTGATGTGGAGGTTATTTGTGTACACGAAGACCTCGGTCTAAGTCAATAATTAGACTGGATCTAAAGGACAGATGCCATCAAGGGAAACATTCTGGCAGCGTGTTCCCACTCTTAACCCCCAGTGGGCTGGTTGAGTGAGCGAATGCAGAGGAAAACTTTCCTTGTAAGGAACCTGGTGGCAGCTAGCCATTAAATCAGTTTGGAAGTGGTGTGAAATTATAGCTTGGGGCTGCAGTGTGACATGTGTTTAATCTAGCAATGCCAGTTTAAACACAATTCCTAGATATTATATCATCTCAGTTCTCCTTTCTGCTTCCTCCTTTGCCCTCAGTCCTCCCACATACACGTTAGCTCTTATTCTCAGGGAAATTCTCAGGGAAGTAGAGCAGCAAAACAGTTTTGGTTTTGTTTTGTTTCTTTTTATACTGTGCTAGGATGCCTGTTACAATTCTTGATTCACACAAATCCACCTTGACGCAGCACAGGGAATAACACAGTGGTGGGGACAGATGCAAGGGAGTTGTGGGAAGCTGAGCCTCCCTCCACCCCCAACATATTGACCTGAGCACTTTCCCCGGACTGCCTTTCTGTGAAGCACTTTCAACATAACATGTTTTCCATCCAGTTGGGTTATCAGTGCACTTGCTTCTCCACAGGTATTTCCCTTGGTGGCCTGTGTAGTCACTTCTTAAAAATACACGGCTTTACTCTAAATTTTATCCTTTGGCTTGGAGGTTCCTAAGCAGGTAATGCACTTCCCAGCTAGAACTGCAGCTCCTGAGCCTACAAGATGGTACTATTAGAAATTACATAAGCAAGTTTGCTGTCTTTCTTCTGCTGACAGATTGAGGAAGTAGGTGCTTGGCTTGTTCAGAAGTTACTGTACATCCCAGTAGTTGCACCTGACCTGTAAATGTTTAAGCCAAACCATTCACATCAGGCTGCCGTTCTACTGAAATGTGCATGTAGCAAACATACACTTTTAGGTGGTGTTCTCTGCCTTCACCCCTCAAGATATTATTGTACATAGGTGAGCACCAAGCATGTGAGTGTTGAAACACAGACATGGGGACTCCTTTTGTGGCACACTTTATCATGTATTTTCAAGTTATAAGTAATAATTTCTAAGTGCTGGTCTTGGAGGACTTTGTTTTGACGTATAAAGTGTTTGGGGTTTTTTTTCCTGCTCCCTGGAGAAGGAAACAACAGTTTGTCAGAAATTATGCTTTGAAATTATGTTTATATGCAGGTGATCTGATTTGATATTTAAGTAATATATCTGTTCCAGGCAAATAGTTTGCAGAATTTTAAATCTTACCTTTTAGGCTTGAATTTTATTCCATGTGTTTTATAATGATATTTTTTCAGCAGGAGGAAGAAGTGTTGCTGTGGTGCTGCAAGGCCTCAATTTTTATTGACCAATTACCGCAAGCACAGCAATTTACAGCAGCAGCACAGCCAGTGTTTAAAGTTCACTGGGGCTACAGCTTCCCCAGCCATAAAAATAATTTATATCTATGTGATTACCGCTGGTGGTTTTTTTCCCTCAGCCTAACAAAGGAAGCCAGGGCAAACACAAGATGCCTCCTGCCTGCATGCACACAGGCTTTGTTGGGGCAGCTGTGGTGGGGATGGGGATGTCCAGGTGGTGGCTCTGCTGCCAGTACCAGTGGACTGCCACCTCGTCCCCTCACATCCTTCCGGCCGGTTACCTGCAGGCTTTGGCTGTACACCACTAGTGTCAAAATCGTCATTTTACAGAAAGATGGAAAGTGTCTGTGTTTTGGCGCAGGCGTGCTGGGCCATTTAGTTTAACATAGATGCTATGATGTCCTAGAGGTATTTCTGGCTTAGGTGGGGGGGGTTGTGTATTGATACTTGGGGTGCAACAGGTGAGGTCTGTAGCCCGAAGGAGGTAGGTCTGTGCTGTGGGGGGCGGGGGAGGGCAGGTTGGGCTCCTGCTATACTGCAAAGTCGTCAAACAGGTAGCTTTCCTAGGAACATTCTGTTTGGGAAAGAATACGAAAGAGCTGTGGATTACAGAAACACTGCTGAGCAAAAAACCTCAATCTTTGCATACCCTGTTGCTTAACACCAGAGAAATAATAATATCTAATTTGGTAATGCTTAAAAGAAGATTTGGTTCAGTAAACCATTAAAAGTTGTTCTGTTGACAGGTAGTACTTCAGACTTCCAGCAGAAAAGTGTGATGTTTATAAAAGCTTTAATTTTTCTTGCATTTCAGATCGCCTTTATTTTGCTATTCTCTGCCAAAAACCAAAGAGTGGAGCTGCAGATACCCATTATTTCTGCATAGATGATGAACTGGTATATGAGAAGTAAGTACAGACTTTTTCTTCCTGTTTTTTACATAAATAAATTAGTCAGAACAGCAGCAACGAGGAAGCCATCTAGTTGACATGCTGTTTTTAAATGTAGCTGAGGGAAACATACCATTCCCATTACAGAACTAATTACACAATTTTGGTCTTCTCAGACTTATCTGCCACAATTATTTATATGACTTAGAATGGCTTCTTGGCTTCCCATCAGGATTTCTTAAAATTCTTTTCAAAGCAGAAGCTTTCGTTTTACCCATTCTTGTTAGAAGACACAGGAACATGATGCAACAATAGATACTCAAAGATGCGCACTGAGCACTGTGAGCTGAAGGGGATGTCTTTGGTTGTTCAAGTATTAAGTGGAATGTCTAAACTTCCTAGAATGAGAGGAAAAAAGGCAAAATCAATTCAAGCCTTTATGAGGTGACAATGGATATATTATTTCCCCTGTAGTGAATAGTGTATGCCTTTACATGTGATCTGGAATGCTGTTAATTCTTTAAATATTTTTGACTGAGGGCATGCTTACTGTTTTTTAAACTACTAATCAATCTTTATTCTCTGTATTCACTTTTCTCTAGCAATGTTAATTGCCTGCTTTTAAAGTAATGCTTTTTCTTGCTCTTAAAATAGTGTTTCTAAACTGGTGTCACAGAGTGATAGAGTAGTGAGAATTTTTCAAACCTTGATTATTCCAGTTTGGTTTTGAGTGGTGGTGTGTAGAGAACAAAGAAAAAAGTTTTAGTCCCTGTTTAAAGATGACAAGAACTGTTTCCTCCAACAAAATAGTATGTATGTAAGAAGGAATTATTGGTTTTAGGATGATGCACCTATATCATATATATTATTATTCCTTGTTTTGTGCATCTGATTTTTTTTTTTTTTAAAAGAGCATTTACAGAGGTCATGTACAATTTTTCCTCTTTCTCCTACCAGCTTCTATGCAGACTTTGGACCAGTCAATCTGGCAATGGTCTACAGATACTGCTGCAAGCTAAATAAGAAATTAAAGGTAACACCTTTTTTTTTTTTTCCCCCCAATATTCCTGACTTTTTAAAGTACAAAAACAAAGGAGCCAGAAGGTTTTTTTTTTTGTTCAAGTGCTTTCCTGGTTCCTAATCCAGCTAAGTTTTGAGTGTAAATGCTAAATTTTATCAAGGTAAATTTAGGGAGGAGGAAGATTAGGAGGGAAAACCGAGTTACTTTTAAGAGCCAGAAAATGTGCCACTGTGGCAATAACTAATGCTAAGCTCTCAAAAGATGAGTTGCTAAATGGCTACAGACTTCTTTACATGAAAAGCTCCCTTCCTGAAATTCTTTCTTCATGGCAATCTGCCAGCACTGAGTGAGCCTGAGGGTGCAATGCAACACACTTTTACTTGAGATGATTTTTGTTTGACTTCGGCTTCTCTTCTGGTCCTGGCATCAATTTGGTAAGAAGCAGCATTTTATCATTGATAGCATTTATGGCATTGTCCTGAAGGAGACTGCCATGCTCCTGCTGCAGATTATCTTCTCTGAGGGGCGCTCAGTAATTTTTGGGATTGGGCTCTTGCTAGAGGATAGTGTCTTTAAAACAGAGAGTTCCTATATTAATTACAATGAATGACTTCAAGATAGTTGACCTCTAACAGATGTTGGAGTATAAAGCCTGTTAAGCAGATAAAAAAGCTTATTAGCATTAATATGAATCAAGTTCTCCTCTTCAAAACTGCTTAGATCTTGAAACTGCCACTGAACTGTGAAAATTGGGAAGTGTGCAGAACATTATAGTTTAACAGAGATTTTTTTTTTTTTTTTCATTCCTGTCACTGGAATTAGTTTGCATAATTCAGATTTGCATTGTCCCTGTGGCACTCTGAACAGGTTTGTGGAGACAAGATTTCTCTGATTTTTGTTTACAGGATGCTCTGAGGCAACACGAGTCTGTATTATAATCCCTTTGAATATCTTGGGTTTGATATTGGAGAGATATGTTAGGATCGCTGAGAACGTGCTACTGCTAGTGATCTGGGATTTGTCTTGATTGTGCTGAATAGTATCTGAGCAAGTAACTTTGCTATTTAAATATTGACATTTTATGATAGCTTAGCAGTGATCAAAGTATATAGTTTCAAGTGCATCAAAATTTGTTTCAAGGGCCAGTTAGGGGATAGTTTTTTGCTACCACCACAGATGTAAGTGTCTTTTCTATTGGTAATGCCATTCTACGCCATTTCCAAGAAAGCTGAAGAAACTATATGCCAAACTGAGATGAAATTTTAAAAAGTTATTTATGATAAAGTTTAGAAATAGTTCCAAAATAATTTAATCTAAGCACACATTTTACAGTGGTTTTGATCCTTAGAAACAACTGCTAGTTGATTTATCTAGAGTCAGGTTTTCTTTGATCATGAAAAAAGTCTGAATTCAGTTTTCAAAACTATTGTGACTTTAACATGCCTGAGATGTTTTTGAGAATGCCACTTTGCATTTACTTCTCAAAAATGCCTATCTGTTACGTAGGGCTTGAAGTCAGAAGTATGAAATGCATTTAAGGTGAAAAAGAAAGATTACTGGAATTGGTATCAAAACATACTTTGGTTGGATAGTGGGAAATATACTGGAACAACCTAGGCAGGGATTCCAAAGGTTTTGAAGGACTAGTCCACAGCGTACTTGGTCCTCTGAATACAGGTGTCTGAAAGTAGGTGAACAGACCCTTGCACTTCTCTAATTTTATAAAAGAAGGCATTGAAAGTCTAAAATGCAAAATCATAATCTTTTTCATTTCTTGATACAGTCATTTTCATTGGTAAGGAAGAAAATAATTCATTTTACTGGCTTTGATCAGAAAAAACAAGCAAATGCTGCATTCCTCATAGGCTCCTACGCAGTAAGTATTTAAATTTTTACATTACTTCAGCTTGCTAAATGTATTCCTTTTTTCATACTGAGTTTTTAAAACAGCAAGCTACAAACCTCTTCTCTTGAATAATCTTCCAACTAATGTATTTTATAGTACAGTGCCACATACTAAGTTTTTAAAGTCTAGCAGGTATGTGAATGGTGTTGTATGGTTTTAGTTTTTTTCCTCTCTACTGCAGTCTGTGCTCCTAAGAAATAAGAGCACTACTGAAAAAAAAAAAAGAAATTTTCATCTGGAAAAAATGACTGCTTCTTTATGTTTTTCTTTTCCACCACTCACATATACTCTCTTTTCTTTTTTTAAAATAGAGAAATACTATCCAGCACAAAGCACTGTATATTATTTCCTGTTGCATGCACATGTAAATACGCCTTTTGTTCTGCTTCTTTTCTAATGTAAGGTGATTTCTTCAGTTCACCTAGGAGAAGGAGTAAGATCATGTGGTAGGCATAGAGCCAGTATAAAGCCTGCCTGGGAGCGTACTTAGCCAAGTCCCCAACTGCGGAGGGGAGAGTGACTGGCTTTACATCACAACTGCATGTGTTTGGTATACAAAAGTGTAGTCAAGGAATAAAATGCTGAATGCTTCAGAATGAAAGATGTGATGTACCATATTCATGTTCTTCTTTGACTTGTGACACACTTTGATTGTAACCATCTCTCTTATTTATTGAGTGATAAAGTAGAGTGAGAACCCATGCAGTTTTTGATCTTGGAGATCTGAGGGGGTCAAAGACCATGTAGCCGTAGGTCATTTGTATTTATTACCTGCAAGACTATACAGTACTTGCTGTGATGCTGGCAGTCCCTTTGCGGCTCTTCTACATTGTGCAGGAGGTCCATCTCCTCAGGGTTTCTCTGTCTGTTGTCTACAGTACTTATTACAAATTAAGAACTAGATTTCAAGATGTGTTACTCTTTGTATTTGAAATACAGGCACGTAGGAATGTTGCTGTAGACCTTGGCATTCTTAAACAACATGGAAACTGTTAGCATGAGTTACTAAACTTGTTTGCAGTTAAGGCATTATGTTGACAAAACAGCTTCAGCTTTTAGGAAAACTGATTTTCCTAGTGACTTGATCATAAAGGAGGCCCAGAAAGTGTGACAGACTGCCTTCAATTACCAGCTGTTATTTGGAAGGAAGTGGGTTTTGTTTTTCCCTGAAGTTTTGTTCTGAATATGTGTAGTAATATTGTGCAGGACAGCAGCTGACATTTTGAGCAGAATCCACAGTAGGGAAAATTAATTAATGGGAAAACAATCCCATACAAAAATACTGTGGTTGACTATGTAAAAGTGTACAAAAAATGTAAAACAGATCGTATTTTTGATTGTCCAGTAGCCCAGCCATGTTGCAATACCAACTTGCAGTTGAAGAGGAATGCTTGGTCAGATTTGGACAAATGAGTAGGCAGGTTTTGCTTCAGAGGACCACAGTGAAGGAGGTGGGAGTTGCAGAATACAGAAAGGATGCTAACACAGATCTTGCTGTCATGACTGACCAGCCAGTGCGTGTAGGGAAGGGTTAGTTGCCAACAGCTGGCATATGGCAGAAGGAGGCTAGTCAAAACCACCACTGATTGTCAGGGTTCAGAGACTTGTGCTTAGGTTACTACATTTCACAGGTTGAATATTTCAGCAGTTTCCCTTAAAGACTCATGGCAAAGTAAAGCACTATGCATCAGTCCCTTCCTTGAATGGGTGCGTGTCTGTCTTGCATAACTGCAAGTGCTAGATAGTGAGTTAGCTCTAGCTAGATGCTGATTTTCTTTCCAATGCAACAGACTTTGGCTTTGGTGCTTCTTTTTGTATAAAGTAGGGTACCATTTCTTCCCAAATTGATGTGGTTGGGGTTCCAGTGAAGGAAGATTGCAGAAGAAAGACTGTGCCCCTGAGTCTTACTTTTTTCCCCTGGTGCCCTTTGATGATCTTTCATGAAGATGCAGGCTTAATTACAGCACTCACTGTGGAAGCATTCAAACATGGATGTCCCATCCCAGGTTTCTGCTTTCTGCAGGGAGAGTTGGATTGTTCTCTGTGGGGTGAGCAATGGTATAGGATCTGTTCAGAATGCATGCTAAATATATGTCTATAAGCATATTTCCTTATTGAAAGAAAGTATACTGAGGTCTTCTTTATTTAAAACATGTGGGCTTAAGCATCCACTTACTTCTTCAGTTCAGAGTGCTTTGCTTTTTGATGAAGAAGGATCCATCCAGCTATTGGTCAAAACATAAAGAAGCTTTTCTGTAATTCTAGTTAATCAGACCATGTCCTATTGGTAATGCACTTCACTGCTTGAACTGAGTGTCACCATTTAGTTTCTCATCTGCAGTGTAAGTGGTAGATTGCTACTGTATTTGTGTTCTGTGGGTTGAATGTTCTAGTCTGATTTTGTTTTTTTAGCTTTATGATGGGTTCCCATTCAAGCAATTTACCTTGAGTTGAGGAACTGTGTGGCAGTGCATCAAGTTGGAGAAGGTCAGGTGGGAAGAACAAGGAAGTAGAAAAGTAGCCTTTGCAGAGTTAGTCCTGAAAATAATGCTTGTGCTTTTTTGCTTGTGTTGTAAGGCCCTTGATAACTTAATCATAGTTTTGGGTGCAAGGTTCTCCGTAGATGCAGATGCTTTAATTTGTTACAGATAACAGGCTGAGGTTTTCAAGAATAGCACAGACACAATAAGCACGTGTGCTTTCTGATTTTGTTCTCTTTGGTTTTTTTGAACAGAGTCACCTTTTAACTGTAAAACTATAATGAACTCTGTATAACTAGTTTTCCTCTGGAACTTGTATGCCCTCATAAACATTCAGTATTTTTATGAGAGCAATTTCTGAGCCTGTTACTTTAAGGTGCTGTTGAACTTAAATCTGTATTCTCACACAGAGTGTTATTTAACTTCTCCTTAAAGAAACTGGGATATATTAGCATGATTTATCATTCAACATATTTGCTTTAAATATATGTGTGTGTGTTTATATACTGTGGGAATATGCTCATTTTGACTACTGAGGCAATTATGAAATGCCTTCATTAACTGTGGTGAAGTGTAAGGGCAGCTGTTAGCCTTCTGGATTACAAGCAAGTCTGTTCCCAGTCTTTTCTTCACAGTTGGTCTGTTTTAATGTTACCCCCACTCCCCCTCATCTAACTTGTCTTTCTTTCCTCTTTAGTGGAGATAGTTTCTGAACTCTTCAGGCTACACACTTCTTTCTCCCTCCCCCGCCCTGCCCCTGCATCTGTTGCTTCCTTCCAGGTGTACTTTGATGTGACAGCAGAGCCTAACTCAAGCTGCAGGGCTCTTCAATATAACATGGCCTTAAAAGTGAAGAACAAAGATTTCAAATATGTTGTTATATATATATATATACAGTTGTAGAATAAAATAAGATTTTTTTATATTGAATCTTACAAATTTAGATCTTAATCCCTTTATGGTTCATCTTCCATCTATTTTAATACTGTGTCTTGCTTCATTTTTGTAGATGATAATACTGCATAATGGGAATAATACTCTGTATAGATTAGCATAAATTTGGCATGTTCAGCCATGCAAAGGGTGGCCAGAATTCAGTGTGTTGGGGTTGAATGTTTACACTTTATTTGGGTGGAAGGGGTGGGGGGTTGGGGGGGGAACCTCTTTGTTCTTCACCTTTTAAAGAAAAGTTACATTTCCTTGGAAGCTCTGCACTATTCAGGCCTTGCTACTCTACCAAAGCAGCAGTGATCATCTGAGTTGATCTCTACAGTGGCTTCTTTTGATTTTCGCCAGGACTTGGCTGTGGGTGAGGAAAGTCTGCTTCTTCCATCATTGCTCCTTCTATATTAAGAAAGAAAATGTACCCTCTGTGTCCTGCCCACCCAATTCCCAAGCTCCCCCCTCTCCCCTTGGCTGCATTAACTTAGTAACAGTGTTTTTTTTCTCAGGCCTGGCACTAATTATGTACTTGGAGGGTGACCCTCCGAGGGTACCGCCCCATGAACTGCTGTAATTCAGGTCACCTTCTCCAGGACTCATCTCTGTACTTTGTCTATTTTCTCATCTTCTTTCTTCAGGGTAAGCAGCGTTTCCTTCATCCATTCTGATCTGTAGTACTGTTTTTTGCCTTTTCAGTTTGTTAGTGTCCTTTGTAGCTGTGGGCCTAATGCTGGGTGGAAGCTGGAGGTTGCAGAAGCAATTAGTGCCCATCTGTGTTATGTTGAACTGCTCTGTTCTTACTGTGGCATTTGCAGAATTATCTCTGGCTAAGCCATGGGGAAGCAGGCAAACCGGTTTGTTCAGTGATCCAGGCTGAGTGGTGGTAAATGGGTAACTGCAGCAGCGCTCAAATTCTAGGTGGGTATGTTTACTGTCAGAGCTGTGTTTTGGTGAGAGGTGTTTGTGCTTGACAAGTGAGTGGCAAAGACAAGGTGGACAGACTACTAGCCTTCACTTCAGCAAAAGTTGTCCCAAGTCTTTTTGGCTTTCTCTGTGTTCGTGTCCTCTCGAAAGCTACCTTCTCTGAATTGTATTTTGGAAATCGTGATTAGCGTTCATGATAGCAGCTTTTCCTGCTGGTTGTACTAGGTTCTTCCTCACAATGTTCTTACCAGACTGCTTGTCTCCATAGGAGAAGAAGGGTTGCTCTTTGGGGTTTCCTCATTATAGTACAATTGTGCTTTCTTAGCTGTCACGACGTATTGATGTGCCCAGGCTGGTCAGTTCCCAGCTAGTAGGGTTTTCTGTACCTCTCCTCAGCTGTTTAAAAGGTATTGGAGGTTTCTTGCTTTTGTTTATGATGAACAAAGAGAGTTGCCAGAGACAGGCAGTTACTCCCTCTCTGCCACTTACATGAATTTGATGACTGTGTTTCTGCTAATGAAGGGACTTGATAGCCACATGTGCATTTCTTCAGTACACCACAAATCCATACAGGAAGCTTTTTATTCTAATATACCTCTATTTTAATTTTCCTGCATTTAACCTTTTCTTCTAAGGAATATTGCTGGGAAATGCCATGTATTAACTGACTTGTATATCCAATGGAGGTTTTAGTTAAAATATTTAATACTTTGAAGTTATAGTAAAATTATGCTTGTATATGATCTTGTGTTTGAGTCTCATCAACACAGTAGTTACTTGTATTTTTCAGAATGGGTGGGTTGTGGTTATTTGCAGTTTACAGCAGTTCAGGCTATTTTGAGTGATTGACATTTTTAGAACAGTTGTATCACATGAAATCTGCTTGCAAGCAGTTTAAAATGAATAACCTCATTGTTTTCTTACTTTTAAGTCAGTATGCTTGGTAAAATGTGAGATATAGGTAGCAACTTTAGATTTTGCAGTTAAGGGTGAGCAGATGGATAAACTTGATTATGCTAAGCACATTATAGACCTGAATTTAAAGTGCTTTTTACAGACTTTTGTTGGTATGGTTTCTAACAACACAGCATATTTAAATATCCTATTTAATTTTCCTGGAGAAACAACAAGTTCTGTCATAGATAATTATTATAAAACATGTTTCATCTTGCATGCAGCATTACTATTTCACTTGGCAATCCCATGTATTGAAGATTAACATGCCTTTTTCAACCAGAGCCTCCTTTCCTTTCCCACCAGGAATACTTTTCATCCTATTGTGAATACCGTTTTCATAATTGTAACACTAATCTAGGAAACCTTTGTTTAAAAAATAGGGCTAGTTTGAAAACTCTCATATGAATCAGACAATAACATGGCTTGCTAAAAGAACTCTCATTCTATGGCTGATTTTAAATGCTCATAAATAAAGCCTGGGTCGCCTAGTCCTGCAAGCCTTTCTTTTTCTTTCAGTGAACATTATCACAGCTGTTTGACTACACAGTGATGTTGGCAGGAACAGTGCTTGAGTGCACCTTTCGCAGTACTCAAAATTTGGATGGTTCTTGACCATTCACTGAGCTGCCTGCAGTCCCTTAATTAGAAACAGATGTCCTAAATGAAAAGGATGATTAGAGCCGTGTTAATGGTTCCACTGCTAATCGCAAATTTCTGGCCATATTTGGAAGTTCAGTAGGGTGGTTTTTTGTACGCATAAAGACAGCAAATTTCTAAATTGTTGGTACACAAGTGATTACACAGTGTGATAAAATGGTGTGTTATTTTGGCTTGAAAGATGTCAGTTCCACATAATAACAATTCTCCTGGAAGGTACTTACGTAAAAGATTTGTGAAGGATTTTAAGCGTTTTTCTGTGTGTATTTGTGTGTGTGTGTAGATGTGTAAGTATAACTATCTGCACTTGCATATGATTGTAGGAAAATTCTAAAACCTATTCAAATGTACTTGTGGATTATTTATTTCAGGTCTGCTGAATTCTCTCAAGTTTTTAAAAAAGCTACTTGTTTGGTTCTTGGTTGCTAGTTGGTTTTCTGTTGTGGGGTTTTTGTTTTTTTTTTTAATATTTGCATGACCTGCAGGAAAGTAGCCCCTTGGAAAATCAGTGTAAAACTCTGATACACTTTTCTCCATTTGTATATGCAAGTATGGACAAAAACTATCCCAGGAAATTTCTGCTTCTGCTAAGTAACAGTTAGTATAATTGCTTGAAGTTTATTTTAGTATTTTTCATCTGTTTATGAGTATTAGCATTAAATTAAGAAAACTTTATTTGTGAAAGTTTCTGTCATCTTAGAAAGCACAGCAGAAAATTAACTTATAATAGCATCTGAACAAACTGGTTTCAGCTGTCGCATATTTTGATTTCTGGAGGTTATGTCTTTTCCCATTTCCCCTCCTTTGCTCAGTACATACCTCATGAATTTACTAATGTTTCTTTGTTTTGCTATTAATCAGATCAACATTTCCATTTTCCTCTTTTCTGAAACTTCAGTTGTGCTTACTACTTTAGAAAATACTTCTCTCTCAACACTTCTGCCTACTACAGGTCTCTCTGATCACTTTTACTTTCTCATTTACTAGCTTTCTATAATCCTATGTTCACCCACATCATTCCCTTGAAATCATTATCTTTAAGGCTTTAGCGGCCTCCTCCTGATCAGAAACAGTATTTTATGCAGTTAGATACATAGTGATCTATATAACTATATAAAAGTTTCAGTTTGTGTCAGGAGTATGTTTTTGAAGTGAATCTTTCATTAAACCCCGCTCACTGCTTATTTTTCACTTCATGAACCCATCTGGGAGCAATCCCAACAGGTAATGGGGTCTTCAGTTCGGAGGACCAGACCAGAACTAGCTGTTAAAGTTAAAAGCTGCTGAAAATACGTAGTGCAGATGTCAGATCTTCAGTGCTGGCTCTCAGTCTACAGATGTATTTCTGCTGGTGCACACTGCTTCCTAATGCAGATGTGGCTTCTGCTGCCTTGACATCTGTTGGTTCCCTCGGCTTTGCTGCTCCTTCCCTCACTCTTTCAGCCTTACCTATTTCCATACCTGAAACTTATTTCACTCACAACCTGAACCCAGGCTCACCCATTTTCAGCTTCCATCCGGCCTTGGTTTCATCCAAGATTTCCAGCTGGGTGCTCTGTTAGAGTCTTAAGCTGTGACAGAAACTGATCTGTTTCCACTTTGACTGTCACAGCTTCTTGTGTTGTGTTACTGCCAGGATACTTTCCGTGTGAACTAAGTGGCTGTTTATGGTCTTTCCTGTTCTGTATAGAGACTGGATGCCATTCTTCACTTTTGAAGCGCTCTGCACCACTACACTTGTCCAAATATACTCACAATAACCTGGTTTTTTGCATAAGCTACTTTTCACTGAGAACACCATCTGACCATTTCCATTAGCAGCTCTCTGCAACTGCTCACATGTTCTGTCTTGTGTGTGTAGTAGCGTCATGGCTGAAGTGTAGCAGGATCTCTCTTTGTTTCAGAAAATTCTGAGAAATCCAACTCAAAGAGCTTCCTTCTTCAGTGTTCCTTCTTTGTGTATTGCTTCAGTTGTACAGGAAGTACTGCGTATATTTGCCTAGGTGCTTGTCCACATTGAAAAATACTACCTTCCTGCAGTGTGATTTTTTTGTGTACTAAATGACGGCAGACACTGAATTTTTGTGTCAAAGTCAGGTTGACTTTTTAAAGTGTTCATATGACTGTGTTAAGGGAAGTCCATACATATCTGCGTGTATGTAGAACAGTGTTACTAGCAACTTCACTGGAAATGCAATTTCAGAAGTTGTGTCTGTGCTTAAGAACTAACATGTTTCTGTATGCTGTAATGTTATTTAAACATTTTTACACAACCCTTAACATTATGGAAAAACATTTCTTCTTGCAACTGTTATACTTGCAAGCAAACGCTTCTGCGTGGAAACTTGTTTTGTTTAAGAAGCTGGTAAAAGCTCAGCTGAGATACAGGAGAAATCCTTGGCTTTTCTGAGCTACATGCACTTACAGGAGTAGCTGGTATTACCTGCATTTCTATTTGCCAGCTGTACAAGTAGTACTCTCTTGTATATTACCCAACCTTACAGCACTGAATCCCAAGTTTTTCCAGGTGACTCATTTCTGGCTACAAACTCTTTCTGCTGTTGCATTACATTCTATTTGCTAAAGCCATTCATGTCTCTGGTTTATAAGTTTTTCAGAAGCAGGGCTACTTCTCTGAAAAGCAGTGATAGGTTTATATGGTTGCTAGCAATACGTGTTCACTGTGCTGCAAGATGCAGACTATGACTGTATCAAAGCACATAACTTCCAGTTTCTAGGAACACAACCTTTATAAACAATCTAGGTAATGAATATTCCTGCAGAATAGGAAGTGAACTCTAGCATCTGGGGAACAGCTATTCAGTGACCTTTGGGGGGCTTCTTAAGTGTCTTCTGTTCTGAGCGTATGCTTGCAAATATAAGTGCAGAAGTCACTTACCCTTCCTCAGTGAAAGCGCACACCCACACACCGCACAGCATGCAGTTTTCATTACTTAGCTACTTAAACAAGACAGATGTTGGCTTTTTTTTTTTTTAGTTTTGCTAATTGCATAGGAAGCATGCACAGAAAATGCTTAACACAGTAGTGGAATCATAACAAAAATAAAAGGGGTCACTTTTTTCCAATGTATATTTTAGCTGTCTGCTCAGGGCATGTTTCAAGCTGAAGTGTTTGGTTTTGATTGGGGTTTTTTTTTTGCAACATCTGTTCCACCTCCCATTCTCGCCTCACAAGAAGGCACCTGTGGGTGTGGGTGTGTGGAGAGAGGGAGTTGAAGGTATATCGAGCCATTTGTTCAAACTGGCTTTGCAGCAGCATCAAAGAAATTTGAAAGGCAATGCCAAATTAAAAAAAAAATTAAAATTTCAAAAGCAACAGAAAGCAAAAATGCCACACTTACATTTTGGGGGGATGTTTATTTAATACTCATTTGGGTTCTTACTCTCTAATAATCTCTAAGGAAAAAGGTCATTAATGTAAGAGTTTTAGATCATTTTACTGAACATTAGTGAAAAAACAAAACAACCTTTCTATAGTGTGTTAAAGCTTAGTTAATGCAGTTTTAAAAAAAAAAAAACTAACTTGAAATTGCTGAATATTGACCTGTTCATGACAGCTTGTTGTAAACAGTTTTTATCTCCTGGCCATCCTGGGGACAGTCTTTCATGGTTCTGGAAGACATGATTTGCATAAAAGAGGAGTTTTATGGTATTCTTTAAGGAGACCTTAGTGTTAGAGGCTATCTAAGAGATCAGACGTTGTTGTGGAAGACCACATGGGTATTTGTCATGAGTTGGTCCTTTTTGAATTCTTTTCTGTTTTTGACAGTAGGAAGTTTAGTACGTAGTACTTCAAGTATGTTGCTTCGTTCTCTTAGGATTTTAGGATCAGGATGAGGAAGTTGATGAGGTCTTCTACAGACAGCTGAGAATCACCTCACAGTCACAGGCCTTAGTTCTCATGGGGGACTTCAATTACCCTGGTATCCATTGGGAAGGCCACACAGCCAGGTTTGCAGAGTCCAGGAGATTCCTCCAGTGTATTGATGATAACTTCTTGACTCAAGTGGTGGAGGAGCCGACAAGGAGAGGTGCACTACTGGACCTAGTACTGCCTCACAAAGAGGGACTGGTAGAAGCCAATAAGGTTGGGGGCAGCCTTGGTTGTAGTGACCATGAGAAGAGAGAGTTCAGGATCATGGGTAATACACTGAAGTGCTGTGGCCTGAGTTGTGGGCCCAGGTTGGAGTTGACCTATGAATGAGTCCCAACCTAGCAGAATGTTTTGTTTTTTCTATTGGCTTCATATTCCAGAGGCAGAACCTGGCCCACCTGTGTCTCTGTGGCTCTGCCCTCACCCAAGTGGTCGTGGTTGGGGTGGTGGGTGAGGCCAGGGCCACTCTAATCACGAGCTGATCAGTTGGAAGAGCTTCCTGTCGGGTGTGGCTTCTATTGGGGCTGGCTGCATCTTGCTCAGCTCTCTCAGTGGTGTCCTTCCATGTGAAGGGCCAATGAGGGAACGATATCTGTCTGTTGTGTCCAGCAGATGATGCTAGTACCACAGTGGGCAGCAGAGAAGCTAGGTCCACACGAACCTATGGCAGGACTGTCTGAAAGAAGACTTCTGAGGGGACGTTGCTAAATTCAGTGTTGGCCTGTGTGATCAGGCAGCTGATGGCAGCATAAAATGATGATGGCTGAACCAGCACAACATATGCACAAAGCAATAAGTAGGATTGCAGACTTGAACTTCAGAAGGGCTAACTTTGACCTCTTCCTTCAAGCTCAGGATCGATGGCTCCCTAAGAGCAAGAAATCAGGCAAGGGAAGCAGGAGACCTACATGGTTGAGCAGGGAGCTTCTGAAAAAGTCAAGTGGAAGAAGGTAGTCTACAGTAAGTGGAAGAGGGGACTGATCTCTTGGGACAGTTACAGGAATGCTGCCAGAGTATGCAGGGATGAAACAAGGAAAGCCAAGGCCTCCTTGGAATCAAACCTGGTGGGGGATGTCAAAGCCAACAGGAAGGGTTTCTTCAAGTATATTGAAGGCAAAATAAAAACGAGAGAAAATGTGGGCCCGCTCTTGGATGAGACAGGTGAACTGGTGACAGAGGATGCAGAGAAGGTGGAGTTACTGAACGCCTTCTTTGCTTCAGTCTTCGCTGCTGAGGTCAGCCCTCAGAAGCCCCAGACTTTGGAGGAAACAGAGAAAGTCTGGGCGAAGGAAGACTTCCCCTTGGTTGAGGAGGATCAAGTTAAAGAGCAATTAAGTAAACTAGATACCCATAAGTCCATGGGTCCTGATGGGATACACCAATGGGTGCTGAGGGAGCTGGCAGAGGTCCTTGCTGGGCCTCTCTCCATCACCTTTGAAAGGTCCTGGAGATCAGGTGAGGTGCCTGAGGACTGCAGGAATGCAGATGTCACTCTGGTCTTCAAAAAGGGCAAGAAGGAGTATCAGGGAAATGAGAGACCAGTCAGCCTCACCTCCATCCCTGGAAAGTTGATGGAACGGCTCGTTCTGGGCATCATCTCAAAGCATATGGAGGAAAAGGGTTATCGGTAGTAGTCAACATGGATTCACCCAGGGGAAGTCAGGTCTGACTAATCTGATAGCCTTCTACAATGGAATGACTGGATGGATAGATGGGGGGAGGGTGATGGATGTTGTCTACCTTGACTTCAGCAAGCCATTCGACACTTGTCTCCAACAGCATCCTAGTACTCAAGCTTAGGAAGTGTGGGTTAGATGAATGGACAGTGAGGTGGATTAAAAATTGGCTGAAAGATAGAACTCAGAGGGTTGTGATTAATGGCACAGAGTCTGGTTGGAGATTGGTGACAAGTGGTGTTCCCCAGGGGTCAGAATTTGATCCAGTCCTGTTCAATATATTCATCAATGACCTGGATGAAGGGATAGAGTGCATCCTGTAAATACTTGAAGGGTGGGTGTTAGGAAGATGGGGCCAATCTTTTTCCTGTGGTGCCCAGTGACAGTACAAGAGGGAATGGAGATAAACTTAAGCTCAAGGAGTTCCATCTAAACATGACGAGGAACTTCTTTGCTTTGAGGGTGGCAGAGCACTGGAACAGGCTGCTCAAAGAGGTTGTGGAGTCTCTGTCGCTGGAGACATTCAAAACCCACCTGGATGCCTTCCTGTGTAACCTGCTCTAGGTGGCCCTGCTCTGGCAGGGGGTGTTGGACTAGATGATCTCCAGAAGTCCATTCCAACCCTTCCATTCTGTGACTCTGTGATTTTGCTTCTGAAGTTACTTTTTTTTTTTTTTTTTTTTTTCCCTTTTGTGGGGTCTGGATTTAGTTACTGGTTACTGCCTCACGAGTGCAAAGGAGGAAGTACAGGATTTGGAGTAATGCAAATGTACTGCTGTAGGAAAACCAAAACATACGTGAATTACTATTTTAATCTTGTCTGCTGAGTGTACACACTTTTGTAGACCAGATGATTCATAGTTTTGCTGATACATCTGTTGGATTTTGTGTTTTGATTTACATCTTAAAAACTTAATTAAAGAAAAATAAATCTACAAGCTCATCCAGCAGAGTTGCAGTAAAGACATGGAAAAATCCAGATGGACAGAAGCTTTTCACTGTAGCCTATAGTTGAACAACCCCTGCAAAAATCCATGAGTTTTTTTTTTAATATATAATTATATAGGTTGACCAATATTTTATATTGTTTGTGTTAGTTTTACTGTTGCACACTTACATACATTTGTTCTTGATGGCACTCTTTCCCAGCACTTTTGAACTCTGTGCTATTTAATTATGCCTTCTGTAAGGCATATATTGTAAACAAGTGACTTGAAGTTATTAACATCAATCTTAAAATAATATTTATATTTTCTTTTCTCTCTTTTTTCCACAAAAATAGATAATATACCTGAGAGAATCCCCAGAAGATGTGTACAGGCTTTTATTGGCTGGAAGTGTTTCATACCTTCCTTTCAGGTAAATAACAAGTTGTTAGAACTTTCTGTACCTTGATATTTTGAAGAAGAATATAGCATTTATCAGAAATACTTTGGGGAGGGGGAAAGAATTTTCTGAAGTTTTAACACGTAACATATTCACTGCCTGAGCTTTAATTTCAGGCTACTGAAGAGGGGTGTTAGCAGCTGGTGCTGAAGTGTACTGGCAGAAGGTGAAGGAGCTGTGCTGCTTTGTATGCACTCTTGTTGAGATTTTGGAGCAACGTTTCTTCTCACTTGGCAGTCTGATTTTGTGCCAGTAGTTGATAGGTTAATGTATCAAAATGTTTGTTATTCATCACAAATGGCATGTAATATTTCTAGCACTCCATTTTTGCCACTTGTCAAATGTGTGTAGCAACCCGCAAATACCATTCTGTGCATAAAGAATGCTAGCTAACCTCATATGATTTAGTGGAACTTTAAAGTACTTCTTTTTACCAGTGAGGGAAATGGTTCATGGTCACTTGACCCTGAGGGAATGTATCCTAGCTGTTTCAGACCACAGACTTCTCTTTGTGGTGTATCCTGTGCTGCTTAATGTAGCAAATAAAGTTGATCCATCGTGTAGGGGAATGAGTTCTTAATTCCTTCCAAATGGGAATTTCTGAAAGTTGGACTGAACTAATGTTCCATTGGCTGCCACAATATGCAGAAAAGAACGGCCGAAAAACTTTTTAGGAGGCAACTTGGCTGTCCAAATACAGTGTTCTGGGGCGATTCATTCAATCCTTGCTTGTTTTGTGTTTCCTGGCTCTCTTGCCAAGAGATGGGCTTTTGGTGATTTGAATTTCTATTACTTCCCCTCTGCCGCCATCACAGTATAGTAGTGTAATAGCACCTCTCTTTATATGCATACTTCTATTACCCCATTTCTCACTTTTAAATTCCATTTTTATATTCCGAGAAGAACGAAAGTCCTCCTTAGGAAGACTGTAAGGTTTGTTTCTAAGTATGATAAAGATGTATGTGGGTGATGGAGATCGTGACTTTTCACTCAGGTCATATACCCTGTCCACGTTCCCAGACCATCACTTCAACAGCACTACTGAAAGAAATGTAGAGATGTGTTATATAATAAGACTGACTGAGAGCTGTCTTCAGAGGACGTGTCCAGCCTCTGGGATAATACAGTCTGCTGAAGTGTGTGCAAACTTCAGCATTTTCTTGAGTTTACTAGCAAAACAAAATCTGGGGCAAATAAAGGAATTCAGATTACATTAGTGATAAGCTGAGCTGTTGGTGTGGGCTCTGTTGTTTTAAGATCTTCTTAGTCTCTGCAAAAATGAGTACCTTCCCATAGAATAATAAAAACTCAGGGAGCTGATACATAGGGTCATTATCAACATGAAAACCTTTGTTAGCAGGATGCACATAATTTCTTCTTCACTAATAGAACTACAAAATCACAGTGAGGTTGGAAGGCGCCTCTGGAGGACATCTGGTCCAACCTCCCTGCAGAGCCACCTAGAACTGGTTGCCCAAGATCACATCTGAATGTCTCCAGGGATGGAGACTCCACAGCCTCAGGACAACCTGTTCCAGTGCTCAGTCACACTCGGAGTGAAAAAAAGAGTTTCCTGACGTTCAGAGGGAGGGATCCTCCTGTACTTCAGTTTGTGCACATTATCTCCAGTCCTGTCAGTGAGCATGACTGGAAAGAACCTGGCTCTGTCTTCTTTGCACCTTCAATTTGGGTATTTATATATATTGATAAGGTCTTCCCTGAGCCCTCTCCTCCCCAGGCTGAACAGTCCCAGCTCCCTCGGCCTTTCCTTCTGTATGAGATGCTCCAGTCCCGTAATCATCTTAGCAGCCCTTTGCTGGACTCTTTCCAGTATGTCCATACCTCTCTTGCACTGAGGAGCCCAGAACTCAGCACAGTGCTCCAAGTGTGTCCTCACTAGTGCTGAGGAGAGGGGAAGGATCACTGCCCTCAGCCTTCTGGCAGTACTTTGCTTAATGCAGTCCACGATACCATTAACCTTAGTTGCAGGGCACATTGCTCACTCATGTTCAACTTGGTGTCCACCAGGATCCCAGGTACTTTTCTGCAAAGCTGTTTTCCAGCTGAGCAGCCCCCAGCCCGTACTGGTGCCTGGGGACATTCTTCCACAGGTGCAGGACTTTACACTTCTTGTTGAACCTAATGAGGCTTCTGTCAGCCCATTTCTCCAGCCTGTCAAAGTTTCTCTGGGTGGCAGCTTGACCCTCTGGCATATCAGCCACTCCTCCCAGTTTTGTGTCATTAGCAAACTTGCTGATGTTTTCATCCAGATCATTAATGAAGATGTTGAACAGGATCAAACAAAATATTGACTCCTGGAGTACACCACTAGTTCCTGGCCTCCAACTACATTTTGTGCCACTGACCCCCACCCTTCAGGCCCGGCCATTTAACCAGTTTTCAATTCACCTGTCTGCTTGGCCAGCCTACATATAACTGGCTTACCTATGAGGATCTTACAGAGACAATATTAAGGGCCTTGTTGAAGGTCTGGTGAACAATATCCACTGCTCTCTCCTCATCTACTAGGCCAGTCATTTCATTGGAGAAGTTGATCAGATTGGTCAAGCATGACTTTGCCTTGGTGAATCTATGCTAACTACTCCTTAGTATTTTCTTGTCCTTAATATGCCTGGAAACGATTTCCAGGATTAGTTGTTCCGTCACCTCTCTGGAGATTATATATATATATATATATATATATAATTATATTATTTTTTATATATATATTATACCCTCATATATTAGTCATATAACTATGACTAACCTGTAGTCCCTGGGGATTCCTTCTGGAAGTTGAGGGTGACATTTGCTTTCCTCCAGTCTTCAGGCGTTTCTTCTAGTTGCCATAATTGATTAGGGATTATTGAGAGTGGCCTTGCGATGACATCAGCCAGCTTCCTCAGCACTCATGGGTGCATCCCATCAGGGCCCATGGACCTAGGTATGCCCTGTGTGAAGAAGTATTCCCTGACCTAGTCCTCTTCCACCAAGAAGAGGACTTCTTCCTTACTCCAGACTTTCTGCCTGGTTTCTGGTACCTAGGATTCCTGAAGGCTGGTCTTGCTAGTAAAAACTGAGTCAAAGAAGGCATTCAGAACCTGAGCCTTTTCCATGTCTTGTGTAACTGCATCTGCTGTCTCACTGAGCAGTGGGTGCACATCTTTCCTAGACTACTTTTAGTCACCTATGTACTTACATAAGCTCTTCATGTTGTCTTTCACATCCCTGGCCAGATTCAATTCCATTTGGGCTTCAACTTTCCTAACTTCATCCCTGGATGCTCAGACAATTTATCTATATTCCTCTAGGGTTACCTGTCCTTGCTTCCACCCTCTGTAGGCTTCCTTTTTGTGTTTGAGTTTCGCCAGGAGTTCTTCCACAAAAGCCTCCTGGCATTTTTGCCTGCTTTACATTAATTGGGCTCCTAACCTTGAAGGGAGTGATACCTGAAGGGCTTTCTTGGGCTCTCCTTCCCTCCAGGGCCTTATCCTGTGAGACTCTTCCAAGCAGATCTTTTAAGAGTCCAAAGTCTGCTCTCATGATGTCCAGATTTGTTAGCTTGCTTGTCACCCTCTTCCCTGCCCTCAGAATCATGAACTCCACCATCTCCTAGTCACTGCATCTGTGGCTGCCTTTGACTTTCACATCCTGAAAGCATATCCTGGTGCAGTTGATATGCCAGAGGGATGGGATGCCATCCATAGGGACCTGGACAAACTGGAGAGGTGGGCACAGGTGAACCTCATCAGGTTCAACAAGGGCAAGTGCAGGGTCCTGCACATGGGCCGGGACAACCAGCATTATCAGTATAGGCTGGGAGAGGACATGCTAGAGAGCAGCCCTGTGGAAAAAGACGTGGGGGTACTAGTAGGTGAAAAGCTGGACATGAGCCACCAATGCTCAGTGGCAGCCCAGAAGACCAATCACATCCTGGGCTGCCCCTCTACTTTGCCCTGGTGACACCTTCATGGTGTCAGAGCCCCATGGCTTGATGGGGCTCTGAGCAACCTGACCTAGTTAGAGATGCCCCTGTGTGGGAGTCCGCAGCTGGTCTGAGGACTCAGGGATGGACTTTAGCTTTGAGCAGATAATGATGTTTCCCTGAAAGAGCCTGGGAAGCCTTGAGGCTGAAGAGTCCCAGAGAATGAAGGAGATAAGAGGCCTAATGAGAAAATTCCACAGAACAACAACCTGGCAAGAAGTCAGCAGCCACAGAAGTTGTAGCAGAAGCAGCACCCCTGCTTATTGAAGGGGGTTGGACTATGGTCTTCAGAGGTCCCTTCCAACCCAATACATTCTATGATTCTATGACTTTATAGCAGGGCCTGTTGAAACAAGACAATGGGTCATGATTTTAAACTAAAAGAGAGGAGTTTTAACCTAGATGGAAGAAATTTTGGATGCTGAGAGTGGTGAGACACTGGCTCAGGTTGCCCAGAGAGGTGGTTGATGCCCCATTCCTGACAACATTCTGGGTGAGGTTGACCAGGGCTCTGAGCAACCTGCTCTAGCTGAAGATGTTCCTGTTCAGTGCAGGTGGGTTGGGTTGGAAGGGACCTTAAAGATCATCTAGTTCCAACCCCTCTGCCACAGGCAGGGACTCCTCCCACTAGACCAGGTTGCTCAAGGCCCCATCCAACCTGGGCTTGAACACTTCCAGGCATGGAGCATCCTGTTCCAGTGACTCACCACCCTCATAGTGAGGAACTTCTTCCTTACATCTAATCTAAATCTTGCCTTCTTCAGTTTAAAGCCATTACCCCTCATCCTATCACTACAAGCCCTTGTAAAAAGTCCCTCCCCGGCTTTCAAGTATTTTTTACTTTTTTTAAAACATTAATGATCCTCTGCTAATGAGGGCTGCATAGCCTCAAAAGAAGGTGTTCGGCCAGGACAATACTTTGATGTAGATTAAGTTTTAAAGTTTTTTTTTGATGACTATAGTATTCCTGTAGAATGCTTACTCTATGACACGTATGGGATCTAAAAATGGTGGCATACTAAAACCATGCTGTTCTTGGATCAACAGAATTTTTAAAATTGTAGTTGAGAGAAGATATTCATGAAACCCAATTTCTCCTCATGTTTAAGCCTGAACTATTTCAGGCAGCTTAAGGAGAGTCTTTTAATATACCCACACAAATGTATATCTTGACAGTTATAGTAAGAAGATGCTGTTGACATATGCAGAGAATGCATGTTTGCATTTTCCTTTCAGTGGAGTTTGAAGAAAAAATTTGCAGTGTATTAAAATTTGTCTTCTTTGAAAGTGTGCTTAAGAATAAAATGTTCTAAGAGTGTATTTTAGAATATGCTACTAATTTAGGCTTAGACTTTGCCACAGGGAGTTTGTGTTGCCTGTTCTTTTTTGGATATGGACATGGAAACATGACAATTTCAATGTTCATGTCAGAAACTGAACCTGTCACCTTTACCAAGCTGGATCATCTGTTAATATAACTTATTTTATGTTTTTTTATTATGTAAGCATCGAGGTGGGGGAAATGGAGTAATAATTTGACATAATTATTTCACTCTAATAGCAGTTATCTTGAAGCAGTTTTTTTAAAGGTGTTTTACAGAAATACCTTCAGTTGCTTTCACTTGCATTAAAAAGGGATCATTTTACCGTTTTGGTCATCATATCTTACAGGGATGCTTCCTTTGGTACTTGCAGTTTTCATCTGACTTTGCTGGACTGTTTCCATGCAATAAACAAGGTCAGTAAAACAATATTTTTCATACTGCAAAAGGTCAGCTAAATATAAATAAAAATAAATATATAAAATAAATATATAAAAATAAATATGTATAAATATAAATAAAAGGTCTAGCAGAGAAAGGCAGTTTGGGAAGCTAGGATCCAATTACAGCTGTGCAGTGGCAGATCAGTTGCCTAACTTCTTATATATTATATATTATGTATGATATATTATGCATTGCAACAAAACTTCTAGGTACAGCATCCATAGGAGTTGACCAGTAGCTTATGTAATCAACTAGTGAAGATTTTAAAGAGGGAATTCTGAGTTTTATGTATTTAATATTTCAGGACAGTAATTCACACCTCTAATCCCTAAGGGTTGTGTGATAGATTTATTATATGCCGCCTTAGTGTTAAATTTTAGGTTGAATATAGCCTTTGAAAGTGGTTTTGAATTGGTTAGTGAACTTTTTAGGCACTTGCAGTGTCTGCTAATGATTTGAAGTTTTGCTTTAGGGATGCAAATGCAACAAATATTAGGGAGGCAGGTGCTTTTTTTCTGAACTAAAAATTTTTGTAATGTAGTGTTTTACAGAAATACAGTGGCAAAGTAATGTGGCATTGAATGACAGAGAAATGTATATGCGTTCTGTTTAGTCTGTATGAATAATGAAAGGAGGAATTCTGCAGCTCTCCACCCTACTACTGCTTTCTGTATTATGGGTATCTCTGCCAAAAACTGATGTTTTGCATATTAAACCAGCTTCTTGCAGATTTTCAGCTGTTCTGGATGTTTTGATATTGCCTGCTTGTATGCCAAGAGTGGTGAATTGCTATTCTTCTTAGTACTGGTGAACAGCAAGGAAAGCTACAGAAGATTATGCAGTGAAAGAGTAGATTAGAAGGTAGTATTTTAAATATCTGGAAATCTGAGATTATCTGTGTTGGTGCTTCTTGATTTAAGAAGTAGGTAAACTGCTAGTCACCCAAATGTGTACATTTTTTATACACTACTAAATAGAATGGTTGTGGATAATTACAGGACATCAGGAACCACACTAGTGTCTGCTTAGGACTATGTGTCTGCAAACAATTAAAAATCAGTGAAGATATTAGCATCATAATGAGAGTGAATAGCATTTATGCACAAAAATATTTGCAAACCTTGAATGCAGACTTCAGACTGCATACTCATGATTTCAATAGACAATTTCTGTTAGTTAGCTAGCTATTGTTCTCTTTTAGTTTGTACACCTAGCAGTAATAAAAAGACTGAATGCTTCTGTAGCCTGGAATTTATTAGTGATTTGATGAAAAACGAGAAGAGTAGATTTGCTTGTCTAACTTACATTAAAACTTACAAACCTGTTTTGAACCAAGACTGAGTTGACCTGTATTTTTTTCAAATATATGAAAAAATCTCTCTGAAAGAGTAGAACAGGTGCTAAGAAGCTTTCAGTAACCTAGAAGAATGATAAACTGTCCTCATTTGAAAAGGTTTTGTCTTTGTTTAAAAGCTGTATTCTGAATTCTAGGCTTTGCAATATGGTTTCCTGGATTTCAATACATTTGATGTAAATGAATATGAGCATTATGAAGTAAGTGTTCAGTATCAGTCTTGTACTTTGTTTGTTGTTACTAATGCTAAGATGATTGTTTATAATATGTGCTATTTTTTTGTAGTATTAGGTTCCATTTTTTTTGTCTCTTTAATAAAACTTTGATTGTTAAATAAAAGCATATGGTCAGAGAGGGAATATTAAAATTTGGATTTAAGCATAGTCAGACTCAAACATGGTGGGGGAAGCAGAAATCAAAATGGAAGTAATTACTTTCTTCTGTTATTATTAAAGCCCTGTGAGATTATCAGGAAGTGGGAATTTGGTCACCTTTTAGAGGTCATGCATATTCTTGAGCTGTCTTGATGAGAAACTTGAGGGCTTACTAATCCAAGTCTAACTGAATTATGGAGAGCAGCTAACGTATGTATCTGTGAACACTTGGCAAAGGTATAATAACACTCTTTGAGGTAAAGAAGGAAACAGGGCTGGGAAACTCCAAGCCTATAAAGTTCACTTTGGGGCATGGGAAACGAATGTGACGATGAAGGACTGCAACACTTTGACTATATGCAGTCTCAGAAATGCAAAGCTGCCAGTTATCTGTAAAGAGAAAATTAAATATTCTTAGAATCTAAAAATTCATTATTTAAATTGTGAACAGAGATAAGGCCAAGGTAATAATTTAGAACCTAAATAAAAAATAAATAAAATTAACATTTGGAAGTTGCCCTTCATCTGAAGGGCATCAGTTGTGTTGTTCTAAAATCTGATTTGAAAGAGGAGAACACAGGCAAGAAAAGTGAGGCTGAGAGCATCTGGCATTGGCATCCTCCCAATGGAACAGAAAGCAGGCAACTAAACTTCCTTTGGCAAAAATTGTACATCACTTCTATCTAGCATGTATTTTGAAACAATAAGGAAAATCCTGAAAATACAGGGATAATGATAAACCAAGCATTTTCTCTTGACAGAGAGCAGAAAATGGAGATTTTAACTGGATAATACCAAACAAATTCATTGCCTTCAGTGGACCTCATTCAAGAAGTAAAATTGAAAATGGTATGCTTAAAAAAGGAGGTGGGGGACACAAGCCCACTGCTTTCTTAGTTGATTGTTATCAGTAAGAGCAAGCTTTAAAAATTGTTCCTCAAACAGTGTGTTTTTTCCTTGGCTCTTTTTCTTTTATAAGAACCCTGGCAGTAGAATTTTAATGCTTGGTTTAATTGTATCTGATCTAGGTGATTATGTTAAAATTCCATTTTCAGTTAGTCTGTTTCTTTGTGTTGAACATGAGTTCTGTTTTGAAAGTGTTTTCTTCTCTTGTTTTTGAGTCTTTGTTTATTTCTGCATTTTAAGCCTTACTCTCTTCTTGTTTCGTTTCCTTCTTTTTTTTCAAATAGGCTATCCCCACCATGCTCCAGAGGCATATTTCCCATACTTCAGGAAACATAAGGTCACCACTGTAATACGCCTCAACAGAAAACTGTATGATGCCAAACGATTTACAGATGCTGGATTTGAGCATTTTGACCTCTTCTTTGCTGATGGAAGCACACCTAGTGATACTATAGTTAAAACATTTCTAAATATTTGTGAAAATGCTGAAGGTGTTATAGCCGTTCATTGCAAAGGTATAGTGTAAAAACAATTTGTATTACAAGTGATGCTTACAGTTACAGTTCCTGAGGTGTTTTGTGTTATAATCCCATTGGATCTAGTTATTAATATCTATGCCAAACTGCAGCTTTTCCATACAAATTCTTTCTATGCTTCTGTTCTGCACTTCATCTTCTAATTTTTTTTAAGTTGCAGAAAAATCTTCATAGCTATTTCCAAGAATGAGACTGGGGAAAGTGAGCTTGCCAGTATTAACAGCTCTTTCTGCTAAAAAGTGTTAACACTTTCAAAGGATGCTTTTCAGCAGGAATTTGAAGCCATGGCAAGGTTTATAGGTCTTTCTGAAAATACACGGTTAAATATACCACATCGTAAACTTGGAAATACCAGTGCAGCTTTTTGAGGAGATGCCCATAAAGCATGAGTGTTCTTCCAGAAAAACAGAAATCTTTAACCCTCAGAAACCCTTTATACTAGGTACACTGGGCATGCTCTGAATATCTGTTCCTCCATGCCAAGAAGAAGAGCATGCCCAGTGCAGTGAGTATAAAGGTACAGTTTTCTGTGGTTCTAGAGGAACTGTGTTTCCCTTTCCAAACCATCTTTAATAGTTTATCCAACATTTGTTCTCCACAAACTTTGCCTCATTAGCATACCTGATAGTGCTGTGATTGAAGGAGAAAGGCCTTTTCATAACCCATTTACATGGGACCTACAAAGACCGCATTTCTGTTCTGGAACTGCCATCCATTTGCTGCGTTATATTGTGGAGCGGAAGCATTGGTAAAAACAGCATCCTGACTGTTGGAAAGCAAGTGCATGCTTCTTTCCATGGAGGTGATAATTTGGACACATTGCTTAATTGATCACGCCTGAATATTGAGTATCAGTGGTACAATTGCTTTGTTTTCATTCAAATTAAGATGTTCTTTGACATTTATCATGCCAATGGTGTCTAGTCTACCTTATGTTCCTCAACCTGCTCTTACTCTTGAGAAAGAATAGAATGCTGTAGCCTGTTCTTAAAGCTGGGCAAGGCATGGAAAGTGCTGTATGGTTGTCTTGGCTATTGAGCTATACTGAAGATTTTACACTGGTGTTGGTCACTTCTTTGTTAAATGAGAAAAGGTAATGCATGGTTTGACATACAGCAAGAGAGGAGTCACGTAGCTGGAGCTGTCCTCCTTTCCTGCTCATATTTCCCAAGGTGAATAGAACTGGGGCCACTGCAAAGAAGCTTCCTTGTTCTGGAGTACTTTTTGCCTGTATTGACTAGTACCTAGACTTCCTTATTGCAAAATTTGTCTTTTCCTTGGGAACCAAAGTAAGAGGTTAGTTAGAGGAGGGATTGGAAGAGCAACTGCTTTCAGTGCAACGTATGGTCAATTCTGAAGAAGGTGCTTTGAGAATTTTGGAAAAAAGTGAGCTGTTTTATCCCGTGCATACAAACATTCTCATATACTTATTCATAGATAGATAGGTGTATAGATATAGACAGACTTGCAGATATTTCTAAAGTCACTGGCTTTGGAAGGTTCCATCACTCAAAAAACATGTGCACAATGTCTTAGTAGCCTTGTATACAGAAAAAAAAATATCAAAAGATGAGTTGCACTTACCAACTTTGATCAGTAACAGGTTTGCTTAATGGACTAGGCAAGTAACTATTTGTCCAAGTAACATTGTCTGTAGCTACAGCAGACTGCAGGTAAAGATGGATATATAAAAGAGGCCATTATTTTGTCTTACACAGCTGGTCTTGGGCGAACTGGCACACTTATTGCCTGTTATATTATGAAGCATTATCGGATGACAGCTGCTGAAGCTATTGCCTGGATTAGAATAAATAGACCTGGTTCAGTGATTGGACCACAACAACACTTCTTGATGGAGTAAGTAGATTGACTATAACTTATTTAAAAAATAGACCTAGATGTCTTTTTCTTCTTCTTTTATTGTACACTGAATAATCTTTGGATTTAATTTGTTGTGTTTGGGGCTTTTTTTTTCATGTTGTGATAGCAAACAGTCAGAACTTTGGACAGAAGGAGATATTTTCCGTGCAAAGTTGAAAGGAAACTGTAAAATTGCTGTCACAAGAATTCTGTCAGGAGTAGATGATATTTCAATTAATGACAGAAGAAACAGGAGAACGATCCGAAAGGACATTGAACTGGTAACCATCTGAATATTGTGTTCTTGTAAAAGTTGTAACTGCTGTTGGGAATCTCTCAGGTTCTGAACGAATCTGTGGGTATGCTAAAACTATGTTAATCGGATTCTTTTTCTGTTTACTCTTTTCTATGAAGGTATATGGGAGGTGGGGGGGAAGGTATGGGCAGCAAGTATGAAAAATGAAGTGCAGTACACAGGTGAAGCAGGAGCATCTTTATCATGCTTAATATTTAGGTAAATAGTAGAATAAAAAAGTATTCATGGTTTGCAATCAAAACCACTGTGATTTTGTTTTGGACTGTCTGTTACTTCATTGCCATTGTTTAAAGGGAAGTGAGGAAAGGTTTTTTGCTCTTTTTAGTTTCTAAGTAAATGCAACTTCTGTAGTAACTTTTGATGCTGCATTTTAACAAATGGTACTGCTGTTTTAAAAAGGTAAGTGAAGGAGGGAAATGCTGTACTTAGTGAAGATTGTACTGTACCTAAGAAAAGATTTGGTAGCGTGTTTCCACTATTTTAAAGGTAGACAACATTCTGATGCATGCTTGCGTTCATGACACCACTTAATGGCTTACAGCTTTAAAATGAGCAAATAGGAAACTGGAGGGAACAGAATTGTATTTATGCAAGTGAATTTCCTTTGTTTTTACGTTGGCAGACTTTCCTTTTGGGATAAATCTAACTTTTAAGATTCAGGATGGGGTTAGTTCTTAGATGTCTATGTGTCTATCTTGATTTATCCCTTCTCCCCCTCCACTTATCCAGTACAGTGATGAAGATGAAGCAAACCATGTAACACAAGGTGATAAGCTTCGTGCTCTGAAAAGCAGAAGGCAGGCAAAAACTTCAACTGCATCTCCTCTAACGTAAGTCAGTTTCTGACTTTCCCTGAAGGCTTGGTGAGTGCTAAGGAGGCAGGACTTGGTTGAAGACTGCATTACTCAATTTCTAGTTTTCTGTTTTGTTTTTCATTCCGGTAGTCGGTGCTTTACAAGCTCCCATAGTTATTCTGAGTGCTTTAATTTTAGTTTAATCACAAACGTTCTCTTATCTTTCCTGTGAGAGTATAAAAATGAAAGAATATAACTCCATGTGGTGGTGTTTCATTGGCTGAAATAAGGTACATTATGTTTTTTGAAGTCAGCTACCTAAGAAGAAGAGCTGAAAGAAGAATCTTTAGCTTCTTTTCATTTCCTCTGTGCTGGAGAGGAACTTTCTCTAAATCGTGTGGGCTTTGGGGTAATGGCTGGTAGATCTGGAAGGCAGAGAGTAGCACTATTTCAGTAAATAAATTCAGGAGTACATTTCTGTCAGGGAACCTGGTATGCAAGTCTCATTATTTTAGACAAGTGCTGAAACACCACCTATGAAAGAAAGTTTGTAGTCACCTTTGCATCTGTTGTAGCTTGTAGCAACTGTAGGTAGAAAACATCCTGTCGACCCTTAAATAAACTACAAGAGAATGCAAGACTTGCAGACGTATCTGGATCTCGTTTGATGGCTGGGAAAGAAATGGTGACCCCTGGCTGTCAGATTTTTGCAAGTTAATGCAGCCCTAGAGTCACAGACCAAAGGCAACTTGGCTTTTTTGTGCTGTCTTTTGGTATGCGATAGTGCTTCTAGCTGCTGGCCTTTTTTTGTTGTTTTGATCTTGTTTTTTTTAAGACTGAACAGTGTCATCAGTTTCAGAAAAAGTGAGAGGTAGTAGTACAATGTGCTGAAGGCAAAGGAAGATGTCTTAGGAAACCCTCAGACACTGCTAGGTATGAGTTTTGCCTTTGTTTTAAAAGATTTTCTTTTGTTGATGCTCACCATTTCCACAGACAATCATATAAGAAACAACAGATTCAGCACAAAGCCTGTACCTAACTGACATTAAAAAAACAAAGCAAAACACATCACCTCTGTTACCTCAAATAGCACAGTAAAAAACAGCTGCCTTGCACATCAGTTTCTGAAGCATATAGTGCCTTACTTTCCACTTCATAATATTTTTTCATAAAAGGTACTTTAAGCCATGTAATGAACATTATGAAAGATCTCATTTACTGTGTGTTCCATAAAATGAATGTAGACTGTATGACAGTTTCTTCAGTCATTGTCTTAATATGTGCAGAAAGCCTTATGAACTATTAAAATGTTATTCCATTCTTGAAGCATTCTGCAAAATGACTGCTCTAATTAAAACTAGTTACCTTGTGCTTCTATAGAATTAAAATAATTGATCTAGAGCTTCTAATTGTTTTTTACAGTGTTCATTGTGGCACGAGTAGTTGGAATTTCCCTATTCCCATTCCTCTGAGTTATTTGTATGGTTTGCAGCTTGTACTGAAATAATTTGGTGAAAAAATGAATATAACTTCTTACATTCTTTGTGTTACTATTAAAATATTGCTGGGAATGTTTAGCTGCCCTATGTCAGTCAGAAGTCTTCCCTACTATAGGAGGTGTCAGTCTTTTTCATTTTTAGTTCAGACTGTTAAAATTAATCAATTTCACTGCAAGAGTAATTATTTTTATCTAAGCAAACAAAGAGAAGCTTCTAAATCCTCTCTGTAGTTTTGTTTCACAGAAGAGGTTTTAAAAAAAGTGCCAGAAGCTGAGACTATTACAGTCCAATTAGAGACATTACATAGGTTTAAGTCATAAGGCATTTGTGTATAACATTCATTAATGTTTATTGAAGTTGGTTGTATAAACTCTATGCTTTGATGAATGGATACTTTGTATATGTTCTAATTAGCAATATTCTGCACCTTTGGCAAAGGGCTATGAATTGGCTTTTGCTACCTTGAACACAGGAAGGTAATATACTCTGTCATCTGGGTGTTTACATAGATTTTTTGCTCCTACAAACAGATCTGTCTCCGATATAATTTTTTAGTATTAAAACATAATATTGTGAAGTAGGATGTACGAACACAGGCTGATAAAACTGCGTAAGAGATGGCAGCAACTAGTCAGAGTTGTACAGCTCCAGCATGTGCTTATTTTCAAAAGAGTGATACAGACTTTCTTTGGAATGGATGACATCAGCAAGGATTTCAGAAAACTGCTTTGGTTCCAGGAGCACATGGATACTACATTTGGCAATTTACAGTTGCATGGATTGTTACTATCATAGAAAGTAAGAAAGTGCTTGGCAAAGGTTATAGAGCAATATGCTTTCGAAGAACTTGAAACAAGCTAAAATGCACCAATAGCTTTTGCTTTTGAATTTTTGTTCATCTTTTCCCCCCCTCCAACCCCTTTTTTAGATGGCTCCTAGCTATGCTGGTGTCTGCACTGTGTAGCATTGTCATCTGGTGGATTGTGTGTGGCTCCCTTCTGCCCCGCCTGCTATTCTGTCTAGATGGTTTAAGAACATAGTAACCATCAGGACCTTCTGAGAGAGAGCCACTGTGTAAGTGTCCCATTCCATTTCTCTACAATAGCTCACACTTTCTGTCTAGTATGTCTCATAAATGCATGCTTTCATATCACATTTCTTACTGGCTTTGTGGCAAGAGTAACCTTCACTGCTCTGGCTTTGTTTTATTTTTGTATATGTTGTTTGGAATAACTGAGTGATTTTTATGGCTGGCTTGCAATACAAAAAGGTGCAGAGCTTTTATAATTAGGATAATTTATAATTTTGAAACCTTTCTTCTCTGCATGCTCCTGCAAATAAGCAAAACTATATAAATAAAACTATATTTGTAAAAAGGAAAAAGTGCTGCTTTAAAATACGATCCTGTCCTTTGCATATTGCAAATGAAGATGTTAGCTTCAGTTTTACTTGGAAATTCATGAACTTTTAAAGGAGCTTAGTTTCCCAAAGAATGGTAGTACTCATGTGAAATGCCAGGAATTAGAATTTGTTAGAAATGGCAGTACGTCTTTTTGTTTCCTAAGAGAGTATAGTATTATATGCCAATAAAAGGCACTAAAATGGGATTTCTTTTTGCCTTTTTAACATAAGATGAGGCAGGTTGCAGTATTAGGTCAAGGTTTACTTGTTTACCCAGCCAATCTGGTTTCATCTTCTGTTCTCAATTACTGTTTATAGATCTTTATGAGATTAGTTAAATCCCTTCTTTCTGTTACTTGGATCAAGGAGCTGAGTAAAGCATTAAAAACGTATTAGTTCCTTGAGTACAGTTTTCACTCTTTCTCCACTCTGCTTTTGTCAGAGTGGCTGCAGTAGTTGCTGTGCCTTGCTTTCACTTAAAAGGTGCAATGTTTTTATGAAACAACTTCCATCCTTTGGCCAAACAAAACTTCAGCAGCATGCAGAACTGCCAAGAAACCCAAAAAGGAATTTTTTGCTTACTACCATGGAGCTGCTTCACCACCAGCACCCTCAAAGCAAAGTGGTTACTTTGGGTGAATGCTTGAGACTTTGGTGCTCTCCAAGAAAAAAAAAAGGTCAGAAAAAGTGTTTTACATCAGAGTGCTAAGTAAGAAAAGGCATTCTCTCCTGACAGAACATTGAGGTTAAGTGTTTCTATCCTTTTTATCTTCAGCCTTGCAACTTTTTGTCTGCCAAACTTTTCGTCTGTCTTTTAAAAAGCATGAGATTCTTTCTGTTAAAGCAAGTCGCTTAACTGAAGAATGAGGACTGGGAGACTTGTGGGCAATTTATTTATCCTGTTAGCCTTAGATGGGTAATCTTAGTCTATTCTTTTGGAAAAACAAACAAACAAAACAACTAAAGATCACTTCTTTTCTTTTTCACATTGGTACTTAACTTTGTCAAAGAACAGACTTAAATGAGAGGCTTATTGTCAAAGTTTTACACTGAATGTAGCAGCATTTCTTGTCTCAGTATTTTCCATAAGTCAGACCTCAGATTTTTAAACAGAGACTAAAAAGCTAAACTTAAACCACAGGTTTAAAAAATGAAACAATCTGTCCTCTGTTTTCCTGTACTGTAAGATCACTCAAATATTATCCTTTCTTATGGTTTCTGTGTTCTGTCTAAAAACTCCCTTACTAGAGGGAAAGAGAAAAGACTGATGTTGGTGAAAGTGTAATGATGCAAGCAATTATGTTACTGGTGCTGCAGCCTCATACCCACTTTTGACAACCACACAATGTTGGTTTATGTCTAAGAAGAGGAAACGCTTAAGCTTTTCTTAAAAGCTAGATTGACATTGTCTGCATTATGCAGCTCGTGCCGTTGTATGTTAAGAGATCAATTTACCAGTCAGGCTCTTGAATGTCTCTGAGCTAGCCTGGCAGTCCTGCTGGCTGGAGCCCCATAGACTTAAGAGTATCAGTCACTTGTTGCCTATCTATGACTTGGAACAGTGGTAGAGGTCTGAGGCTTATTTTCCTAAAAATCATGAGGTGATGAAGAAGAAAGCAATGTTGCATTTGATAGACCTCATAAAACAGGTGAAACAGGTAGCCTTGGCAAGAATAAAATACCTATCACAGGTCAGAGAAGACGTGTTCCTGTTTAACCTCTCTTCCTCTCATCCATCCCTAGGATACTGTAGTCATTTTTGTTAAAAAAAGCAAAAACAAAAACAAACTTATGTGGATTAGTTTCTCTCCCAAGATGCTGGTATTTCAGGTTTTGTGGATTTTATCTTGCATTGTGGAGTCTGGGATTCTGTGTCCTGGTGGTGTACCCATCCCCCCACCATGCTCTGTGTTAAATGGTAGAAAAAAGTTGTGTACTATTTAAAAGATGGTGCTACTGGCCCACTGTTCCATTTAAGCAGGTTTTGATTTGTTTAAAGGCTTTGATTTGTTTAAAGGCTTACATTAACTTGAATAAGAAAGTAGTGTATAAACTAGTCCGGTGTTTAGGGAGCATATTAGGTTCACAGCTACTAGGTGATACTTCCATTACAGATTAACTAGAGATGAAAAATTCTTATGATATAGGGATTACCTGTCTCAGTAGTGTGGCAATTACAGCATCCTGTATCCTCATCCTGTTCTGTGCTTCCCTACTCCCCTCCCCCTCTTTTTAAAAAAAATAAATATTGTATTTCATTGAGTTAGAAAACATCTGTGTACATCAGATGTGCTTTCTACTGGTGTTACTGTAGTTTGTTGCAGTGTACGACATGACATGCTATATTACTTCGTTACAAAGCAGTAAGTCCTGATGATCTTGCCCTTCTCTAACATAGTTTGGGATTTTTTTTTCAATACTGAGATACTGGGAGGATTTCCTCTACTGTGGTCTTATCTCATGACCATTATAAAACCTATCTATCAAACCTGCTACCAAGTGAGGCTGCAAGTCTAATTGAGTTAAATCAAAATTCCGTACATTAAAAATAGTTTCTTTTCTTACCTTAAACATGTATGTAGTAGCATTCTAATAAAAGCTCTGATAGCACTGTTGCTGCTCCTACTATGACAGTTGTCAGGTCCAAAGAGAGCTCTGAGTGTTCAGCTGTAAAATCATGTCAGACAGTGGTTTAAGTGAGATCTCTTCTGTTTTCCTTGAGGTTCCATCAGCCTTGTAAGTCTAGGATTTTATCTGATTTAAATATGTCTGTTTGGTCACTCAGCAAAAGCTCTCTTCACCAGGATTTCAGTTAATCTTTATTCTTGGGTAGCCATGTCAAGTTGTATATGGCTGAGATGTAAAAATAACACATTGACTGAAGAGCAGGTGATGTTAAAGGTTCTACCATGCTTACAGCTGGCTCTGAACTGATCCCATAAGCCATCTCCTTCTCTCCCCATCCTCTGGTAAATACAGCAGTCTTAAGAGGATGGTGTTGTGGCTGGCTCCATTTTAAAATGCAATTATATATGGTGACTATTTTTATAAGTCATGTTCCCATTTAGAATCTCTTTTCTTTCTTTGTTTTGAACAGATAAAATGAAATTCTGTGGAAATTAAGGACTTACCTATGATAAGTTGGAAAGATTATTGTGTAAATGTTCATGCAAGATGGGTGTCTTGCCACTATGAAGTGGTATGCCTGAATGTGTTCCTGTGCAGCCTGCTTTAGGTGAACCTGCTCTGGCAGGGGCGTTGGACTAAATAGTCTCCAGATGTCCCTTCCAACCCCTATCAGTCTGTGGTTCTGTGATAGTATTTCAGTTCCTATTAGATAAGTATATAGGTTCAAACCGTGTATACTGACCTGTTTTCTGAACTTCAGAAGTGTGGCTGGAAAGCTGCCTGGTGGAGAGGGACCTGGGTATGCTGGTGGACAGCCGGCTGAACACGAGCCAGCAGTGTGCCCGGGTGGCCAAGAAGGCCAACGGCATCCTGGCCTGTACCAGAAACGGTGTGACCAGCAGGAGTAGGGAGGTGATTGTGCCCCTGTACTCTGCGCTTGTGAGATCGCACCTTGAGTACTGTGTCCAGTTTTGGGTGCCAAAGTACAAAAATGACATTGAGGTGCTGGAACGGGTGCAGAGAAGGGCAACGAAGCTGGTGAGGGGTCTGGAGAATATGTCATATGAGGAGCACCTGAAGGAACTGGGGTTGTTTAGTCTGGAGGAGAGGAGGATGAGGGGAGACCTCATTGCTCTCTACAGCTGCCTAAAAGGAGGTTGTGGTGAGGCTGGTGCTGGTCTCTTCTCCCGGGTAACTAATGAAAGGACAAGAGATAATGGCCTCAAGTTGTGCCAGGGGAGGTTTAGATTGGATATTAGGAAGAAGTTCTTTACTGAAGAAGTTCTTTACTGAAAGAGTGGTTAGCCCTTGGAACAGGCTGCCCAGGGAGGTGGTGGAGTCACCATCCCTGGAGGTGTTCAAAAAACGGGTAGATGTGGTGCTTCCAGACATGGTCTAGGGGCTAGGGAGATGTTTGAAGAAGGTTGGACTAGATGATCCTAGAGGTCTTTTCCAACATAAATGATTCCATGATTCTATGGAAAGAATGGACATCTGTAAGAGATTATAACCACTAGGTCATATTGCAGTAACTTTTACTTTCTTTTATATGTACGTGATAGGCATTTTATGCAGAGAGACACTATTACGTATGTATGTATTTAAGGAGAACACTTGATTTTTCCGTATTTCTGTTTGCATGAACACTATAAACAGCATGTGCTGTGACTTGACCATGCTTATCTTTCAGTGACTAAGTGTTACGCAGTTAAGCCAGCTTTGTACCTTTCCATTCAGTCCTTTTCAGTTCCCTTCAGTACCTTTTCCATTCAGTGGCACAGATAAAAGGTACAATGTAAGTCTTTTTTCACCTCTGGTGTCGTTTTTTTAAGCTTAATTGAAAGTGCGGTAGTCCAAATTTCTTCATGTTTTATGACAACTGTGGCACTAAAAAGAGGATTTTGAGTTTTAATATTAGAACTTTTCAGAACTGGTTTACAAGCACAATAGAAATTATAAATTGAAATTCCAGGTTTTCAACATTTTCACTTTGAGCATGCGAGGAAAACAGATTGTTAGAGGAACTTGTGTTGTCTACAGAAGCATGATAGGATGTTGAAGGTATCTGGTTTTTATTTTTAGTCTCTCAAATACCTGATTCCTCTAACTCTGCACGTGTCATGTTTCCAGTAGAATTTGTTTTGCATTTTGATACTACTTGTTGTTACAATCTGTAACTTATCTCAGAGGAAGAGGACTTGTTTGGTGCAGACTTTTGCAAATTAAGTGACAAGGTTTTGCAAGTCTGAAATATTAAAAGAGACTTGTTCAAGTTGAATTTTAAAATAGTTGAACTTTGTGGTTCTTTAATCATCTGTTTGCTAAACAATCTAGAAGTATGGGATAAATTAGGCTTCTGTAAAGAATTTATTTTAGATTAAATTGTGTCTCCTAGGTATATTTTAATTCTGATATCAACCCTATATAAAACAATGAAAGCTTTTGGGTTTTTTAAATTTGTTTTTGGTGAATATGCTACATGAGTATGAAAATACTCATATTATCTCCCATATATGCCTGGCCACTTTTGCTCCAAGTGTTACATTTTATGTTAATACCTAGGGTTCCTTGAAAACAGTTTCTTTGGAGTATTAAGCAAACAGACTGCGGTTTATACAACCTGATGAAGGTTTTTATTTCCAGTCTAATATAATCTGCTGACACAGATGGACCCAGTGAAGACACTGAAAATTAAAGTCTAATAACAACAGGGGAAGAAAATAATAATAGCTAAGTTACTCTTGGCTCTGAATCTCTAAAATGAGAAAGTTGGAACATTGCACAGGTGGGATGACTAAGAAATAGATGTATAAAATTATGCACTAAACAGATATATGTGGACACCACTGGCCAGTTGTCACTGTTTCCCTAAGAACCAGTTGTCTGGTGGCTAAAAATAATTGTTTGCATTCCACAATCTGGAGTTCTGTTCCTATTGATGTAAGCAACACTAGGATTTATTTGCCTGTTTAAGAAATGGTCAATATATAGCTCTAGAATCTTCCAGAGAAACAGTTGAGTACAACCAACATGTAAAGCTGAGGCTTGAGTATGGTGTATAATTACCTTTAAGGACAAAATGCCAGCATATGCAATGATTTTTCTAACCTACTGTGTTTGAAGAAAATATCTCATGGTTAATTCCATGATATTTAGACTTTGATCTTCACAAATCGAATTACTTGGGGTCTTTTCTGAATTCCTTTCTGTGCCAGTCTGGAAAATAATGTTTGTGTTTCTTCCATACTTCAGATTTTATCTTTTTTTGGTGTTGTTATTGCAGTAATTTAAACTACAATTTCTTAGTTTTTTGTCTTCTAAGAACCTAAAAGGAAATTAGAAACCATTAATTTAATTCATTTGAAAAAAAAAAAAAAAAAACCACCAAAAAAACCCCAACCAACCAACAAAACAAACTGCTAGTCTCCTAAAAAACAACTTGCATTAACGTAATTACAACAAAGATGTTATAAAGAGAATATATTTCAGGCAAAACAGTTTACTTTTCAGAATGATTTGTGAAAAGCCAGCTGATACTTGTTAGCTGTGCTGCAATGGTAATATCCTTTTTTTCTGTGTTTTCCTAGAAACTTTCAGGTTCTATAATCTTTCTTTTTTCCTACTCTTTCCAGAGTAATTCTGCAGTCCAGTGTTCAGAAAAATAAAAGCTCTGAACCTAGCATTTCTGACAGTACAGACATTACTAAAAG
>JAVFHW010076493.1:0-37607 GCA_032159205.1 Eurystomus glaucurus suahelicus | reverse complement strand
AAAAGCTCTGAACCTAGCATTTCTGACAGTACAGACATTACTAAAAGAACTACCAGGTCTGCTGCAAGAAAAAACAGTTTGAAAAGGTGAGAATTACCCTCTTTACAGATCCAGCAACTGTTCTCTAGGCACATACTTAGAGCTGGCCTGTCCATTGCTGACAGGAGCTTTTGCCACAGTTCAACTCCTGCTCCTAGCAATAGGAAATGAGAAACAACTTTATGGTTTATGTAGTGTACTGAGAATATCTACAACCTTAAACCTTATGTCATTCCTTTGTGTTGCTCAGTCTTTCAACTCTGAGAATTTTGTATTGTAATTCCTAATGTGAGCCAAAGTTACTGAAGGTGAGGGATTTTGGCAACAAAAAAGCGCGTTTGTTTACCAAACCTCTCACTGGAGTAAGAGATGGAAAAGTTCTTCACAGTGTTAAGTCAATTGCTACTCAGTACATGAAGTCAAACCTAAGAGGAATTTGATGGACAACTGAAATGCAGTAGTGGTGGAGAGGTGAAGTGTAAAAAACACATGTGTATACTGGTATGAGATTTTGTACTGCAAGCATGGCTAATAATCTGAACTGAACCTAACTGTTTGGTAAAGCTTAATGAAATTTTAAGTTTGGATGGATTTATGCAAGACTGAAAGTGCCTTTTGGCCCAGAAGCATATGGCCCCACTACTACTATGTTTCTTTGTGTGTGCATGTGTTTACGATCCTCTATGCAGCTATTCAGGTCATTATCAAAGATGAGCCTGAAAATGTGGCTTAAAACAATTTTCAAGCAATTTCCAGTGGTTACAACTGACCAGAAGTTGTCATGTGCTTATAGTGAAAAACTTTCAAATGGATCTGTCAGGTGCAGGAGAGACTTAATTCTGCTGGGAAGAGTAAAAGGTGGCAAATAACATAAAAAGTAGTTAAGCAGCTTGATTTATAAATACTGCTGAAAATTCCAAGTTCTTGTGCAGCTTTTTCCCCCCACAGAGCTCTTCTTTCCCCTTCCTCATCCTATTACCTTGAAGGCAATAGAAGTTATGAAAAATTAACTTTATCAGACAATGTTAATAGTCGTTAATATTGCTGGAGCCTGGCATCTGCAATGGAGGGTAGTGGTAACAACACCTGTGTCAGATGTGAACAGGTGAATGATCTACTCAGCCAGGTGTATGAGCCAAAGGATGAAGTGGAGAGGTTCAGGAGTATCAGGGAGTGTGAGAGAGAGGTTGACTGGTGGACCCACTCCCTGAGAGAAAGGAACCAGGTTGAGGCCCCACATAAATCAGAGGACTCCCTCCCCTCATGTCACCAGGCAGTAGGAGGGGACCTCAGAGAAGGGGAGGAATGGAAACAGGTCCCTGCTTGGGGAAGCAGACAAATCCCCTCCTGGCCTCCCCCACCTTCCCAATTACCCTTGCAGAACAGGTGTGGAGTCCTTCAGGAGGAACTGGCTGTTGGAGAGGAGGTTGGTTCACCTAGGCCAGAAATGCCGGAAAGACCAAGTCGCCATAGACCTGGCATCACAACTGGCTCCAAAACAAAAAGCAGACAGGTCATTGTTGTGGGTGACTCTCTACTGAGGGGGGCAGAGGGCCAATATGCCGTCCTGACCCACTTCACAGGAAAGTCTGATGCCTCCCTGGGGCACAGGTTAGGGATGTGTTGGACAAACTTCCTGTCCTAGTAAAGTCCTCTGATTATTACCCCCTTTTAGTATTTCAGGTGGGTAGTGATGAAGTGGGTAGAAGGAGCCCAAAATCAATTAAAAGAGATTTTAGAGCCTTGGGACAGCTGCTTAAGGGATTAGGAATGCAAGTTGTGTTCTCCTCTATCCTTCAGTAGCAATCATGAATGAGGAAATTAACAGGAAGAGACAACAGGTCAACCCAAGGCACCAAGACTGGTGTTATCAGCAGGGCTTTGAGTTTTCTGATCATGGACTGCTATACAAGACACCTGGCCTGCTGGTGGCAGGCGGGATGCACCTGTCCCACAGGGGGAAAAGGATTTTGGGGCAGGAGTTAGCAGGGCTCATTGACAGGGCTTTAAACTAGATATGAAGGGGGAACGGGAGATCACAGAATCACAGAATCACAGAACTGTTATGGTTGGAAAGGACCTCCAGGGTCATCAAGTCCAACTTTCTCCTAGCATCACTCTAACCACTACACCACTACACCATATCCTCTCTAACCACTACACCATATCCTCAAGCACTGCATCTATTCGTTCCTTAAACACCTCCAGGGATGGTGACTCCACCACCTCCCTGGGCAGTCCATTCCAGTGCCTAACTACCCTCTCAGTGAAGAATTTCTTCCTAATACCTAATCTAAACCTCCCCTGACGCAACTTGAGGCCATTTCCCCTCGTCCTATCATTACTAATTTGAGAGAAGAGACCAAAACCAGCCTCGCTACGACCTCCTTTTAGGTAGTTGTAGAGGGCAATGAGGTCTCCTCTCAGTCTCCTCTTCTCTAGACTAAACAAACCCAGTTCCCTCAGCCGCTCTTCATAGGGCATGCTCTCCAGCCCTTTCACCAGCTTCATTGCCCTTCTCTGTACCCACTCCAGCACCTCAATGTCCTTCTTGTACTGTGGTGACCAAAACTGGACACAGTACTCAAGGTGCGGTCTTACGAGTGCCGAGTACAGGGGCACAATCACCTCCCTACTCCTGCTGGTCACACTGTTTCTGATACAGGCCAGGATGCCATTGGCCTTCTTGGCCACCTGGGCACACTGCTGGCTCATGTTCAGCCAGCTGTCCACCAGCACCCCCAGATCCTTTTCCGCCAGGCAGCTTTCCAGCCACTTCTCCCCAAGCCTGTAGCGTTGCTGGGGGTTGTTGTGACCAAAGTGCATGACCCGGCACTTGGCTTTGTTAAACCTCATACAACTGACGTCAGCCCATTGCTCCAGCCTGTCCAGATCCCGCTGCAGAGCCTTCCTACCCTCAAGCAGATCGACACTTGTGCTTAATTTTGTGTCATCTGCAAATTTACTGAGGGTGCATTCGATTCCCTCGTCCAGGTCATTGATGAAGATATTAAACAAGACAGGTCCCAAAACTGAGCCCTGAGGGACACCACTTGTGACCGGTCGCCAACTGGATTTCACTCCGTTCACTACCACCCTCTGGGCTCGGCCAGCCAGCCAGTTTTTAACCCAGCAAAGAGTCCTCCTGTCTATGCCATGAGCTGCCAGCTTCTCCAGCAGGATGCTGTGGGAAACAGTGTCAAATGCCTTCCTGAAGTCCAGGTAGACAACATCCACCGCATTTCCCTTATCCACTAGGCGGGTCACCTGATCATAGAAGGAGATCAGGTTGGTTAAACAGGACTTGCCCTTCATGAACCCATGTTGGCTGGGCCTGATCCCCCCATTGTCCTGCACTTGCCATGTGATCACCCCCAAGATGAGCTGTTCCATAACCTTTCTCGGGACTGAGATCAGGCTGACAGGCCTGTAGTTCCCGGGATCATCCTTCCTGCCCTTCTTATAGATGGGTGTCACATTGGCAAGTCTCCAGTCATCCGGGACCTCCCCAGTTGACCAGGATTGCTGATAAATGATGGAGAGCGGCTTGGCAAGTTCCTCTGCCAGCTCCTTCAGCACTCTCGGGTGGATCCCATCTGGCCCCATAGATTTGTGGGTTTCCAGTTGGCTTAGAAGGTGGTTAACTACCACTTTCTGGATTATGAGGGGATTATCCTGGTCTCCATTCCTATCTTCCAGTTCAGGGGATTGTATACCATCAGGATAACCAGACTGACTATTAAAGACTGAGGCAAAGAAGGCATTAAGCACCTCAGCCTTTTCCTCATCCTTGGTAACAGTGTTCCCCCTTGCATCCAGTAAAGGATGGAGATTCTCCCTAGTTCTTTTCTTGTTGTTAATATATTTGTAAAAACTCTTTTTGTTGTCTCTTGCAGCGGTGGCCAGGCTGAGTTCAAGCTGAGCTTTTGCCCCTCTAATGTTCTTTCTACATAACCTAACTAAATCCCTATACTCTTCTTGAGTAGCCTGCCCCTTCTTCCAAAGGTGGTAGACTCTCCTCTTTCTCCTAAGTTCCACCAGAAGCTCCCTATTTAGCCAGGCTGGTCGTTTTCCCCACCGGTTCGTCTTACGAGACATGGGCACAGCCTGCTCCTGGGCCTTTAAGAGCTCCTTTTTGAAGAAAGTCCAGCCTTCCTGGACCCCCTTGCCCTCTAGGACTGTACTCCAAGGGACTTTCTCAACCAGTGCTCTAAGCAGGTTGAAGTCTGCCCTTCAGAAGTCCATGGCAATAGTCTTGCTGCTCCCCCTCCTTACTTGGGCAAGGATTGAGAATTTTATAATTTCATGGTCGCTAAGCCCAAGACGGCCTCCGACCACCACATCACTCACCAGCCCCTCTCTGTTCGTGAGCAACAAGTCGAGCAAGGCCCCTCCCCTGGTGGGCTCATTTACCAACTGGGTCAGGAAGTTATCCTCCACACGGTCCAGGAACCTCCTGGACTGTTTCCTCTCTGCTGTGCTATATTTCCAGCAGATGTCTGGCAAGTTGAGATCTCCCACAAGAACAAGGTCTTGAGATTTTGCGGCTTCTGCCAATTGTCTATAGAATAATTCATCAACCTGTTCGTTCTGGTTGGGTGGTCTATAACAGACCCCCAGCAGGACATCTACTTCATTGGCCTTCCTCAAATTTACCCACAAACATTCGACTGGTCCATTACACTTACTAACTTCCATGCATTCAAAACACTCTCTAACATAGAGAGCCACCCCACCGCCCTTTCTATCTTGCCTATTCCGCTTATAGAGCTTATAGCCATCCATTGCAGAACTCCACTCATGAGAGTCATCCCACCATGTTTCTGCAATGGCGACTACGTCATAGCAGTCGTGCCTCACAATGGCCTCTAGCTCCTCCTGTTTGTTACCCATGCTGCGTGCATTAGTGTAGATGCACTTGAGCCGGGCTAGTGACTTCTTTCCAAACAATGGCCTGCCACCCTTTTGCTCAACTTTGGCAGGTCCAGTTTTATCCCCTTCCCCCTTCAGGCCTAGTTTAAAACCCTCTCAATGAGCCCAGCCAGCTCATACACTAGGATTCTTTTCCCCCTTTGGGACAGATGAACTCCGTCTGTTTCCTGCAGGCCCCGTGCAGTATAAAGCTCCCCATGTTCAAAAAACCCATAATTGGGCCTGTTAGGAATAAACCCAAGGGAAGCATGCCAGGGCTTGAGGGGTGGTGGACTAGGGAGGACTCTCACTCTGCCATTTCATTTGAGAGAAGGAATAGACATTTAGAAATCATGGAAGCACCTCAGAAGGGTCTGATAGGAAATGGGGCCCACACTCACAAAAAGGTGCTGGAATCATTAGCTCACCTGAAGTGCATCTATACCCATGCATGCAGTATGAGCAACAAACAGCGGGAGCTTGAAGCCATGATGCACCAGGAAAACTATGACTTAATGGCTATCACAGAAACATGTTGGGATGCCTCACGCGACTGGAGTGCAACAATCGATGGTTACAAGCTCTTCAGGAGGGATAGACAGGGAAGGAGAGGCAGTGGAGTGGCCCTGTACGTTAGAGAATGCTATAAGAGCTCAGAAATCAAGTACAGCGATGACAGGGTTGAGAGTGTTTGGATTAGGTTAAGGGCCAATAAAGCTGATATTGCTGTGGGAGTCTGCCATAGACCTCCCAACCAAAGCGGTGAGGTGGATGAAGCTTTCTGTAAGCAGTTGGGAGAAATTTCACAGTCACTTGCCTTTGTTCTTGTGGGGGACTTCAACCTCCCAGGTATCTGCTGGGAATACAACACAGCACAGAGGGAACAATCTAAGAGGTTCCTGGGATGTGTGGAGGATAACTTCCTCACACAGCCAGTAAGTGAACTGACCAGGGAAGGTGCCCTCCTGGACCTGCTTCTTGTGAGCAGGGAAGAACTTGTGGGGGAACTAAAGGTTGGAGGCCATCTAGGGCACAGTGAACAGGAGATGATCGAGCTTTTGATCCTTGGAGAAACAAGGAGAGAGGTTAGTAAAACTGCCACCTTAGCCTTCCAGAGGGCAAACTTTGACCTGTTCAGAAGACTGATTGACAAAGTCCCTTGGGAGTCTGCCCTGAAGGATATAGGAGTCCAGGAAGGCTGGACATACTTCAAGAGAGAAGTCTTAAAGGCACAGGAGCAGGCTGTCACCGTGCGCCAAAAAACAAGTAGGCAGGGAAGGTGACCAGCTTGGCTAAATTAGGGACCTTTGGCTGGACCTCAAGAACAAAAGGAGAGTCTATGACCTTTGGAAGAGGGGGCAGGTGTCTCATGAAGACTATGACGATGTAGTGAAGCTATGCAGGGAGAAAATTAGGAGAACCAAAGCGCAACCTAGAGCTCAACCTAGCTACAGCTGTTAAGGATAATTTTAAAAGTTTCTATAAATTCATTAACAACAAAAGGAGGATTAGGGAAAATCTCCCTCCTTTATGGGATGCAGAGGGAAACATAGTAACAAAGGATGAGGAAAAGGCTGAGGTACTCAATGCCTACTTTGCCTCAGTCTTTAGAAGTGGAACTAGCTGTTCCCTGGACACGCAGCCTCATGAGGCAGGAGACAGGGAGGGGAAGCAGAATGAGGTCATCACAATTAAAGAGGAAGTGGTCAGTGACCTGCTACACCACTTTGATGCGCGCAAGTCTATGGGACTTGATGGGTTACACCCAAGGGTGCTGAAAGAGTTGGCAAATGTGCTTGCCAAACTACTTTCCATTATTTACCAGAAGTCATAGCTAACTGGGGAGGTCCCAATGGACTGGAGGGTAGCAAATGTAGCACCCTTCTACAAGAAAGGCAGAAAGGAGGATCTGGGAAACTATAGACATGTCAGTCTCACCTCAGTACCAGGGAAGGTCATGGAGCCATCTTGAGTGCCATTACAAGCCATATAAAGGACAACCAAGGGATCAGGACTAGTCAGCATGGGTTTGTGAAAGGCAGGTCCTACCTGACAAACCTGATCTCTTTCTATGACAAGATGACCCAACTGTCAGATGAGGGAAAGGCTGTGGATATTATCTACCTAGACTTTCGAAAAGCATTTGACACTGTTCCCCATAGAATTCTCATGGAAAAACTGGCTGCTTGTGGCCTGGATGAGCATACAATCTGCTGGATCAAGCACTGGCTGGACAGACAGGCCCAAAGAGTGGTGGTCAGTGGAGTTAAATCCACCAGGCAGCCAGTCGCAAGTGGTGCTCATCAGGGCTCAGTGTTGGGACCATTTCGGTTTAACATCTTTATCGATGATCTTGATAAGGACATAGAGTGTATCATCAGTGAGTTCGCAGATGACACCAAGTTAAGCGGGAGTGTTGATCTGCATGAGGACAGGGAGGCTCTACAGAGAGACTTGGATAGATTGGATCGATGGGCCAAGTATGAGCTTCAACAAGGCCAAGTGCTGGGTCCTGCACTTGGGCCACAACAACCCCATACAACGCTACAGGCTTGGGGAAGTGTGGCTGGAAAGCTGCCTGGCAGAAAAGGACCTGGGGGTTCTAATTGACAAGCAGCTGAGTATGAGCCAGCAGTGTGCACAGATGGCCAAGAAAGCCGACGGCATCCTGGCTTGTATTAGAAATAGTGTGACCAGCAGAAGTAGGGAGGTGATTGTTCCCCTGTACTCAGCACTGGTGAGGCCACACCTTGAGTATTGTGTCCAGTTTTGGGCACCACAATACAAGAGAGATAGCAAGGTGCTGGAGCGAGGGCAAAGGAGGGCAATGAAGCTGGTGAAGGGCCTGGAGAATAAATCCTATGAAGAGTGATTGAAGGAGCTGGCACTGTTTAGTTTGAGGAAGAGGATGCTAAGGAGAGACCTCATCACTCTTTACAACTACCTGAAAGGACATTGTAGAGAGGTTGATGCTGGTCTCTTCTCACAGGTAATTAGCTATAAAACAAGAGGGAATGGCTTCAAGCTGCAACAGGGTAGGTTTAGACTGGACATTAGAAAAAAACTTTTCATGGAAAGAGTAGTCAGATACTGGAATAGGCTGCCCAGGGAGGTGGTTGAGTCACCATCCCTGGATGTGTTTGAGGGTCGTTTAGATGTGTTGGGGGATATAGTTAAGGGGAGAACTTGTAGAGTAGGGTTGATGGTAGGACTTGGTGATCCCAAGGGTCTTTTCCAACCTGAATGATTCTATGATTCTATGATTTATGACTCTGAGGACCAAGGATCAGTTTGATCTCAAACTGCATAAACTACTTCATATTTTAATGGATTTTCTAAAACTTCTACCTCAAATATTTTGTTTCATATACTGTTTCTTTTCTTCTAACTTTTGAGGTCAAAGACTATCAGTCCCTTTATGCTTGGATGCAGTAATCAAACTTGTCCTAAATAGTTACGTCACAGTTCTGGAGTTCTTAAGTATCCTGTAATCTGAGAGGGCTAATTGGGTGCTGGTCCCTCTAAAGGGTATTTTGGTAGAACTGTACAGTTTCACAAACTTAGAGTGCAGTACTTTGTTGTAAATCTTGTAGGTGTCTTTTTATTTTTCCTGTAGCATTTGGAAAAACCTCACTTTTTTTCTCATTTAAGTTTATTTTAATTTATTGGAAGTCTATGCAGTTTGTATTACCTCATAGTGCTCAAATGGATTGACCTATTCCAGATCAAGTGGATTGCAGGGTAGAGGAGACTAATTATTTCTACAAAATTGAGATCATGCCCTAACCAACATCTGTCTTTGTCAAGACCTTGTTGCCTACTCTAAACTTCCAACATTACTGTGTATGTACTCTTACTCTTTCATTTTCTTGTCTGATATGTTCCAGTGGAAGCATCTTTCAGGTTTTTTATATTAAACTCATTTGTTGATGCTTTAGGTCATTTTAGTCAATTCTTACTGTAAATGAGTCACATTTGTGACCTACCCTAATGCAGAATAATCTGCAGAGCTGGGTAATTCATTTGCCATTTCATCCTTCAGACATCCTTCAGAGACAATATCATAGAATGCCTCCAGAATGATTTTTCAGCCAAAACAGCCATTTGCGGCTAGAACTCTATTCTGGCTTTGCAAAGAGAATACAGAGAATTTCAATCCTATTTATAACATTTACTGCATTTCCTTTGCGGAACATCTCCAGATGTCAGCTGCCATCTACGAAAGACCAGTACTGATGGACATAACACATCTGTTGAACTGCCAGAAATCGCATATTACTAGAGCATTATCCACACACAGTCTTTTTCTGTGGATGCCCTTGTTTCTCCAGTTAAGATGTCTTCCTTGTAAATTTGCCAGTTACTGAGACATTCCTGTTTGTATTTTAACAAGGTGCATACATCAGGTCCAAATCAACTGAATCATAGTAAGACACAAATGAAACAGTTTCTTCTGTGTTACCACACATAACAGAATTAGGGTTATTTATATAGCAAGTAGTCATGAAAACTTATGTGGTGAAGGAATTTTGGTAGGTAGAGGTGCGTAAGGGAATGCAGGTCAAGTTATTACCAAAAAAGTCATTGGTAGTATAGGGGAAAATGTATGAGAATTGTATCATATAGATTCCTTTACTTCTTTTAACCAGAGAAGTATATCACAAAAACTAACAAAAAGGAATATGCTTTAAAAATCTCATAGGCTTTTGCTTTTCTGGGAATTATAAAGCAGCCTTCTGCACCCTTGTTCAAAAACTGAAAATTACCTGCAGCATTTGAGAGCTTGTTTATATGTAATTTAAATCTAGCTTTAAAAAAGAATAATGTTTCTTTACTAGTCTTTCTACTTTTCTTACAGTCTGATACGTCAGAGGGAGAGAAAGAAAAGGAAATTTGCTTAATGAAATTATGAGACTTTGAATCCTCTGTTGCTTTTCTGTATGAAGTGGGAACTTCCTTCATATTGTCTGTGATCAGACCAGTCTATGCTTTCTTTACAACCAGTATTGCCATGTTCTAAAATGCAGTGACTTGTATCTTCTGTTTCTTTCTTTGAAGGATTGTTTGCTCATTTTACCTTGCTGGAAATGTTTGCTTGAAATACACATTGAATACATACTTAACTTTTTTTTCACAAATATGTTTTATTTCAGCAGCCAATCCGTCCCAAGGACTAGAACAGTATTGCGTTAAATTTCAAATGAGCAAGGAGTGTTGAAGAGGATATTCAGGAATGAAGGGGATGTGACTACAGGGAAATTGATGCAATTCAAAGAAGATTACTATGGTTCTATTTTTCATCAAAAGTGAGACAGAAGAATCTTGTCTATACTTGTAGAATAAAATGGACTATCACCATGCTTGGTAGACACTTTCCTAATGTGCTAAATCTTCCTCAAACCAACAAAATCTGTGTACATTCAGACTCAGGTGTAAATACTTAAGCTCTCTATTATAAAGAGGGCTTGCTAGTATGTATGATGCATGTGTATAAATTGTGATGGCAATCACTTAAGCTGCTGACAACCAGGAATGAAAAGATGGTGGGAGCTTTTAAATATATAAATCTGTGTTGTCCATTCAGACTGGGCTGAAGCTTCCACTTGAGACTGAAAATCAACCACAAAAGCTTTTTTTGTTATAGTATTGTTACTCTCCTGTGTTAATTGGCTATTTTTTCTTACTTTGTATGAAGTTTTGTATGATGCTACAGTATTGAGTACACAAAGTAACTATTGTTACACAAAGAGTGCTTTATTTTTAAAGGTCGCGTGTTTTTTTTATTTTGAAAAAATAACCAATTAACTTCACAGAATAGAATCACAGAATAGTTTTTATTGGAAGGTTCCTTAAAAATATCTAGTTCCAACCACCTGCTGTGGGCAAGGACACCTTCCACTAGACCAGGTTGCTTGGTCTTGAACACTTTGAGGGATGAGGCATCCACAACTTCTCTGGGCAACCTGTCCCAGTGCTTCACCACCCTCAAAGTGAAGAATTTCTTCCTTGTATCTAATCTAAACCCACTCTCTCAGTTTGAAACTGTTACCCTCGTCCTATCACTACACTCTCTTATATAAAGTCCCTCCCCGTCTTTGCTGTAGGCCCCCTTTAGGTACAGGAAGGCTGTTATAAGGTCTCCCCAGAGCTTTCTTCAGACTGAGCAACCCCAAGTCTTAGTCTGTCTTCATAGGGGAGGTCATCATCAACACCCATATCATCTTTGTGGCCCTCATCTGGACCCGTTTGAGCAAGTCCATGTTTTTCTTAGGCTGGGTGTCCCAGAGCTGGATGCAGTACTCACAGGTGGGTGTCTCAGGAGAGGAAAGGGGTGGAATCACCTCCCTCGACCATCTGGTCATATGCTTCTTTTGATGCAGCCCAGGATGTGACTGGATTTCTGGGATTCGAGCACACATTGCCAGCTCGTCTTCATTTTTCACTCCACCAATCCCCGCAGGTACTTCTCTGCAGGGGCTGCTCTCAATCCCATATGCCCCTGCCTGTATTGATAATGAGGTTTGCCTGGACCCAGGTGCAAGACCTTGCACTTCGCCTTATTGAACTTCATGAGGTTTGCACAGACCCACCTCTCAAGCCTGCCAGGACCTCCTGGATGGCTTCCTTTCCCTCCAGCATGTTGACTCTATTTTGATAGCAATGGATTTTTAGCTGTTCACAACCAATGGCTGTTTTAACTAGTTGTAATTGCTTTAAATCTGGCATGATTTTAAGGGGGAGAAAAAACAGCTTACCATTTCAAGCAGTGCTGTCATACTGAAACATCCTCACTGTTTCTTTTGCTATCTTTCAAGTCTTTTAGGTGAAACTTTAGATTACAATATCTAAAAGGTAAGAATTTTTCCTGGGTTTTATTGGTATGCTTGATCACAAGAGGATGTCACTGGTTTTTCGCTTTGAGACACTTAATGAGCACAACATACAGAAAAGGGAAAACAAGCTTGCTGTACAACTGAGATTGGTAGTGGAACCTGGGACAGCTACAGTTTTTAACACCAAATTAAGAGTCTAAAAACCACAGCTTACCTCTAGATAAAAAACAGAGGTATTTAGAGGAGTTTGCCAGAGACACATTTTCATCCACTACAAGACTGTTTTCAAACACTGGCAGTTTTCCCTACCATTTTTCAGATTATGAAATCTCAAAGCTGGTTTTGCAGTGACTTACCCTTGTCTGCCAACTGAAGTTTATAGCTGCATATCCCTCAGATGAGGACTGTTACCACATAGCCTTAAATATGCTACAGTTGATTTCATGACTCTTACAATAGAAAGTAGAATAAAATGAGAGATCTGAAATGTTAGCAATGGAATAACTGAAGGTTTTAAAGATACTGATTACCTCTGCAAGGGGGGTGGGGGGGGTTACTTTATTATTATGAATGCAAATGGGCAGGTTCAATGACTAATTTCAATCTACATCCTTTCAAATTAAAATTAAGCTTTCTGTTAGGCTGGTGATTTTTTTACGCCAGTCTGAATAACCACACATTGGCTTGAAAAAATTTTGTGGCAAGAGCATCATGAGTTAAGAGGGAAGCAGGATGTGAAATGTAAGCTTACAGGTAACATCCCTGAGTTTGGATAGTCAAAATTGCAAGTATGAATACAAAGAAAACAGAAGAGGCTTGTGTGGTGCAAAATAGCCACTGAGGCTCAAACTGCAGATTTTTTTTTTTTGCTTTCCTCATCACCCTCACCACCATTTTCTTCTAGGTAAAAGCACCTAAAAGAGAGGGACTGAATTCATCTGGATACGGTGATTAAAATTTGTCTTCTAATTTTTTTCCTTAGCAGGCTACTTGCCCAAAAGCTGAAGTACAGGTAAGCACAACACCAGGTATATTGTGCAAATACGAATCTCTGTTTTTGAAGAAAAATTTTGTCTTGGAAGGCAGAAGGGATAAAACAGGTAGCAGGGTGAGAGTCAAAACAAGAAAGATTTCAGTTTATTGTGTTTGGCTTTGACCTTTGCTCAGTTGAGCTTCCTCTCTTAACATCTTTGGTTTTAACCTAATCAGTCTATTTCACACCCCTTCCAAATTCGAGTTTGCCTTTTATGAAGTAACCAGCAGAGCCAATAGCACTTTCATCAGAAGTATATTTGTCTAGAACAAGTGCATAGACACATGAAGTATCAACTCTAGCTAAACCAAAACTGCATGTTAGGTATCGGTGTGTTTCAGGATACCCCTTCCAGCACGCAGTATCTTTATGAGAAACACATAAATCTTAAATGGATTTTACATTTGAACCCTCCAAACAGCCTTATATGGAATATTAACTCATTACCTCATGGTGTCCCATCTAATTGTATTGCTTAATTTGTGCTTCTGAATTTTCAGTACTTTGTCTAGCATTTTTATTAGACCATACCAAAGCTGTCTTACGTACAAGAATGAAGAGTGGGCGTGGGTGAGGGAGTCCTTGGTTTCTAAATATGTTCTGAATTGTGAAGTATTATGTGCCAAAATGGAATGTGTGGTGGCAGCTGCATCACCATTGTACCGCAGAGCAGCTTAAGGAAGTTATTTCTGCTGTCATCAATCAGGAGTTCTTCCTTAGAAAGTCTTTCCCCTCTTTCAAATACATGACAGATGCATTCTCCCTTGATCTCTTACTCAAAAGTATGCAACATACTCAAAAGCTGTAATATCTTTGGCCAAATTGCTAGCTTCCATTACAGCATCAATGACTTAACTCAGATGGTAACCCAGATCTCGTCTTTTTGACCCAGTATGACAGAGGAAGTGCTGCTGATTTCAAACAAAAAAAAAAAATTAAGATTGGTAGAGACATGCATTAAAGTGGAAAAAAAAAAAAGTGATGTTCACTAGTTTGTTGCACTGCGGTTTTTATATTAATGGTTTGCAGACTGTTTGTCTTGTGTAGACTCACATACAGACTGTCAAGGTGTAAAATTTCTTGACTAATCAGTACTGTTCATCCTGATTATTTTTAAATTGTATATTTCTACTCATATTTTTTTAACTTGGATTGACAGAATGGGAGTTTATTTTGCTGAAGGTATTTTTAAGATAAAGCTTCATATTATAATATTAAGTAGTTCAATATGCATTTGTGTCTCATTTGAAAATACTGCATATTGTATTTGATTTTATACAAAATACTGAATAGTGAGAATTGTAAACATAAATTGTGTATAATTAAAAATGTTTGTTTTCTCACTTATTTCCAGCATTCTAAAAAAAAAAATTCAGCACAAACTCATATCTGTACCACACTGACTGATGTTCTCTGGAAAATAATACAAGACTCTCAGCTGCCTGAAAACCTTTAATTAAAGTACAAATTCTTAAAATATACACTTTCAAAATTTCAAAAATAGAGAACTTCTGGCTCTACATTTCAGGGGACTCACTTGAGAAAACAGTATTTGAATTGCTGGGATACTGTTACCCAGTAAAAAAAAACCCCACAGATGAGGCAGAACAATGGAGTTCTAGTTAATTTCCTCTGTCTATGATCATACAGTACTCTTTTTTTGAAACAGGCATCATATTAAATATTATATACTTTGGTACTTACCATGAAAGTGAAGGTTTCTCCAAAGCAAAAACTAAGCTTTCAGGAACACTTCTTTTTGCAAAAGTGTTGATGGTGGTCTAGTTTATTCTTAAAAAATCCAAACACAACAGCCAAAAATACTGACCATTCAAATACTTCTAATCACCCTTACCTTACCTACATTAGAAAATGCAGGATTTGCGCACCCCAAGCAGAGCCTGTTTCACAAGCAAGTAAACTTTCACTTGCTCCAAAGATAGGTTTTTATGGTTAGAAAATCAGTCTTCACTTGTTATAGGGTGATCTTTTCTAAACTTACATGAATGTTTAAATGACCTTTTGCTGGCCAACTAGTTGCCTGATGAAGAGTGAATGACAGGTCTTGCTTGGGAAAACACCAGTTTATGCATGTGATGACCAGAGGAAAACACAGTTAAGCCCTATTGTGTCATCAGCGGAATTTAAGTACTGGCACTGGGCAGAGGACTAAAAATTCCTACAGAGAACAACTGAGCAGTGACCCAGGTCAATGCCATTGAGACAAGTGATGCACTGCAAGAATAATCTGTTTATAGGATTCTGAGTAACTTCTTTTGGGTTCTGTTCAGCCTCCTTTGCCTTACAGTTTCTATATAGCCCATATAAGAGTAGATAAAAGGTATGCTGTAGCAAAATGCTGTTGAGAAATATTCAAGGCTGGTGTTACAGAGCAACTACGTGCTTTAGGCCTAGCTTACTAAGAGTTTGCTGAAGAAGACACGTTTGCTTTTTCTTGTATTTGTGTTTTTGGCATTAGTTTTCACATGACTGTGGCTTACTAGTAAGCTCCCAAAATGGAATAAGGCTGAGAGGAGATGGCTGAGGGTGATATGCTTGTGAAGCCTGGGGAATGATGCAGGGTGTGATAGACCACAGCTATTGCAAAGAAGATGACTTTATCTCAGCATAAAGGGGACTGGAGGGTGGCCTTTGTTTTAGATAAACAGTTGAGTGGATCAACTGGTGATATAAATGTTTCTTTAGAAGGAGTATCTCCCTGTCAGGCCAGGCCAGCATGGGGAGAGTGAATGTGTAGATTGCAAGCCCCAGACAACTGCCAGAGGAATTTCAAAGAGAAAACAGGCTTAAGCTGGCATTAACCCTCCTATTCCTTCTGTGGGACAGGGGACACACTGCATGATGACAGCAATGATAGCATAGGGACCACTAATAGCAATCACTGTGGTACTGTGACTGAATTGCCTATTGCAATTGCTGTATTTTGCAAAGTAACTTACAGTTGTGTTGTTTTCGGTATACTTTATATCACACTAAATCAGAAATGCTGTGTGATATCAACCATCTTCCAGTAAGTGAATTTGGTATTAAGCATAACACCCTCCATCCCCAAGAACCTGGTCCGAGTGTTGGACTGACAAGGGTGACTCTGGGAGGGCATCCATGTCTGTCCTTTAAACAGTTCTACACCTGGTTGATATCCTCCCTATCACACTCTGTCCTGGCCCACAAAGCTACTAAAAGATTCTGTGAAAAGAACAGCTGCTGTTTTTCACCTGAGCCCAGCCTGCAGTGGCCCTGCTGCATAGCAGCAGGTACAATGCACTTCTGTGCCACTAGCACCCCTGACTCCCAGCTCTTCCAACTACACCTATTGCTGCAGAAACAGGATAAAGTAGTAAATCCCAAGCTCCTTGGGAGCTCTGTCCTCCTAAGAGGACAGATGGAGCAGACAGGAGATTACTCTTGGCAGCAGCTATTTTTAATGCAAGAAAACTGAAAGTGATGGAAACAGGAAGATAGACACTATGCATTTGCACAATTTGTGAGCTTTCTTTTACCTCCATCAGTGCTTTCATGCTATTCTCTTGAGATGGCAGAGCAGTTCCTTGGTTTTTCTGCTCAGTGGAAGGGCTCAGGCTCCTCCTTATCCTTCCTTCAAATACAGTTTCTCTCTAGACCCACTTGTGTTTCTTCCCAATTTTGAGTTCTGCCATACCAGATTCATCTTTCACTGTTCTTCCTGAAATGTCATGCTTCTAGGACTGAACTGCTACCTGGTACTCACAGGACATCATTTGTCCTGGTGTCATGCTTCTAGATGCTTTTTGTCTCTCTTCTACAGTACTATCATAAAGTGAACTATTATTTGCTGTTGGTTTGTTGGGGTTCATCCCCTTCCTCCCGCTGATCAGAGCTTTTCCAGTCTATGGTTTTTCACTTCAATGGAAACATCATTGAAAAGATTACTAGGCTTTCCTTTTCTGACAACAACAGCTTCTAAGGTCCAGAGCCTTTGCTAGAGTCAAAAAACCCTCTGAAAACAGCATTCAACACATAAGTACAAGAAATACAACCAAACCCCTAACAAGCACAGAATGCCTGGATTATAGTGTATCAACCTGTTTCTTCTCTTGCCGGAAGAGAATAAATCCGTACCTTGTTGCTGGTATTTTTACCTTTTGGCAAAGCTATCTTGCTAATTAAACTACATTATGCAAAATGGCATCTTTCATTCAAATAGTAACTACTGTACAAATCTAGACAGAGGAATTACCATTGCTATAAAGCAAGTGGCAGCTTACTGAGTCCTGTTAACCAACTGCAAAACATTGTAGAGACAACAGAACACACAATATGGATATTCACACTGGCTACACAAACAGGGAGGCTAAAAACTTTATTCAAATTGTTAAGTGGTAGTTTGTCTCAAACATAATGCTGCCATTAAATGTGATACAGTATCTAAAGCCGCTCAAGACACAGCTATCTGCAACATTTGTTTGCAGAGAAAAAACCTAGCTGAAGCGTTAATGTATTTCACATTAAATTCTAAATAACAGAGCCAAAGTGTAACAGTTGTTTCTTAAAAGACTGAAGGTAATCCCCCTCTGAGCACAAACTTAATACTTGACCAGCTTATGTTACTGAAAGAGATACACTCTAGTTCCATGCCTGTTATTCAGTGACTGAAATGTACTTTTTTTCTGCAAATATAACCATGTTTCACACGTTCAATTGCTGAACCAGTGACAATGAGTCAGTATTAGATTTTCAACACTGCATATGAGAGTGTATATATATATATCTATATATATCTTTATGTGGATATTTGTGTATGTGCACCTGCCTGTTACAGCTCTTTAAGGAAAAATAGATTGAACTACTTTTTATTTATTCTTGTAAGAATAAATCTTCATGACATAGGTATAGTAGGGCTACAGATTTTGGTTTTGAGCCTAAAGGCTGTGAATACCTCCAGCCCTGTTTTCACATTAACAAGTGTAACCAGGGCTGAAAAGCTCATCTCCTATGGGCTCAATTGTGTCAACTGAAGTTTTTTACCAGGACTTTATTTCTGAATCTTCTTAGTTATTCTTTAATATTGCTATGTTAAGCACAGACATTCCTCTCCTCTTCCCTTTAAAGGCACTTTCATAGTAATAGTAATATACTCTTGTCCATCCTATACCACAGTACTACACATGATTTAAGTAGACCACACAGTATCAATACTATCGCATACAAATGACAGTTGTGGAGAAAGGTGAATTCCTTTCTTTGCAAGCTTGCTGCGATTTACATTCATCGAACTCAAAGCTGAACTGCAAGAGTTTTTCCCTAGGCCACTTGCAACAGTAACCTTAACAGCAGGGTACATTGTAGTGCATTAAAGAGTAACATGACTAAGATCTGCGACAATTTAATCTCCCCGAGATCCATGCCATGCTTTACTAGTGTTTGTGTATATATTTACACCCACTGCAATTTGCTTTACATGAAGTAGTAAAGCTAAACCAGGAGTGACTGTAAGCAGCAAACATGCATTTAACAGAGCTGTTTTGCTACCTTAAATATGACAGTCAACTGAGATTTAGTAAGTTCTTTCCACAGCTAGGCAAAGGCATTGGATCACAGTCACCACTTACAATTAACAATTTACTTTCTATAGTTAAGATACTATCAACTAGAGAAACTCTTAAGCCATATTCAAGTATGACAGACTGAAAAAGAAAAAATGGTCACACCTAGCTGCTCTAAGACACTTTTGGTTTAATGAGCAGTAACCAACCACACTAAACCTCATTCTCACAAAGTTTTGGATTATGTACGGTTTTTTGGTTGGTTGGTTTTGGTTTGGTTCTTGCTTTCTGTTGTTTGGGGTTCTTAACCAGTCTTTAAAACAGTCTTTTTTAAAAAAACAGTTTTTAAACAGCCTGCTCACCAAATGCTGATTATACAGCCACATTTTGGACAAGGCCTTTAAAGCATTCCCCAAAGAACCTATTTTGTCATTCTTTGGAAAGACAGACCAAAGCTAGAGAAGTAAACAGTAACTTTGCAGCAGCAGGAACCAAACTGAAAAATAAAACAATCATTTCAGCTTTCCCACTGAACAGTCACAACCAATCCAACTGCATTACATCAGATTCAGCCCAGTAGCATAATAAAGTGTCAAATCTTTAGTAGAAAAAGAAAATATTGCTTTTAAGTGTTTCACTGCTTTCCTTAACAAGAAGGTGTTAATAAAAGAGGCTACACCTTCAAAACATGATGGAAAAATCAAGCTGAAACTTGTAAAGAAGCTCTCCACAATTATACATACACTCACCCCTGCAAGCAAGAACAAAAAGTCCAGACATGTTCTTCCCTGTCCAATGGGATATGGGGAACAGGAAAGGAAGAACAAGCAAAAAAATTAAGACCCCCATAGACAAAAATCACTTCTGTTACATAATAATGAAATTGCCATTTTTGGCACAAACACCCAAACAACTATTAAAAGAATAGCAATGGTTAAATCTTAGACTGCAGTAATTTCAAGTAATAGCTTGCTCCTACAAGGTGAGAGAGCCTTTTCTGTTATTTTATCCAGTTTGGGTACTCAAAAAGCAGCAGCATGGGTTCCTCTAACACCAGCACTTCATTTCCTTTTGCACATTCTTTCTGCTGCAGGTTGTCAGAGTACTTCTATGTCACTAAAATAAGCTCCTTTTGGAATCCGAAATCTCATGTTACAGCAAATTGTCATGTAAGTAATTTAACCATGTAGTGCTGCCCAAAGGACTTTTCTTACTTTGCAGGCCATCTGTTTGGAGCATATAGAAAAGAGTCAGTAGTCTTTCTAGGATGATAATATCCCACTTGAATAAAGACTTATCACTGAGATAAGAGTTACTTTAAGTTTCTGAATACTCTTAGAGCTGCCTCCAAAGCAAAACAGTTTTTTCTTCAAGTCTCATCCACTATTTGCTCTTAAAGAAGACTTCTTAGGTGATACAAAACAAAGTGAGGCAGAGAACAGAGGAAAAAAAAAGGTTTGTATTAATCTGCTTGCCCACTAAATAGAAATAATGAGATCAAGTTGAGCAGACATTTGAAGACTTTGTTGTGCCTCAGAGCTACTTCCAAAGTGTCCACTACGGCTGTCCTGTCGTTTCTTTTCCTCATCGCTTCTGGCACCATTTCTTTGTTTCGGATCCCTGAGAATGACTGTGAGCGTCCCCTTTGACAGGAAACAAGTTAGGGTATCTGGCTCACATGAGGAAGTATGTCAAAGCTGCAAGGAAAGGACATCCCCCCTCATCCTCAGTGTCACACAAACATCTTGGTAAGGCATGAAACGTTGTAGTTTGTAGTTGGTCCTGCTAAAATGGAAAACTTCCTTAACGGTTTTGTTCCATCTTTAACTCAAAATTCTTACTTCACCTTCACCATCTTCAAAGTGGCTGCAGATTGTATCTTGTTACTGAAGCAAGACTTGTGGTTAGCTATCAGTTAAAAACATCTGTGCTGCCCTGATTTTAAAGATCTTTTCTGTTTAGAGAGATGTTCACTGTTTTGGGTGAGTACGGTCTGCTGCTCAGGGTTGTGTTTTGGTTTTTTTTTTTTCAGACTACATCCAATCAGCAAAAATATTCAATCTGCCACTCTGACCTGTGAAAATAATACCTCAAACCCAAATCAATGAGCACTTTCCTTTATTTGCTAAAGTGAAGTCACCTTGTGACTGTGAAATATAGACTTCACTCAAAGAAACAGAGGAAGCAGCTTTCGAATATACAGTGAAATAGAATCCCCAGTTGCAGACCCACCATGGTGTCATGAAGAACAATATAATCTTGATATACACCATTTTACACACTGTTTAAACACATTTGAACACTCTTGAACTTCATTTGAAGCCTTGTAGTGAAGTACTGTAAGACTTTCACACAGTTTTCACAAATAGAGGCAGACACTAGAACCTGACAGGATCCCAGTCCACCAGTATCTCCAGAACACAACTCCATTAGTGAGGGCTGCAATTGTTCCACATCAAACACCTAAACAGCTTTTCCAGTAGAAACAGACTTTCTTTATCCACACCAGCATAAAACTGGTCTATTCACAGCTACGCCAAAGCTACTTTGAGATATCACCATTCATGACGGTTCTTCAAGCTAAAGCTGGAAAATCCTCAGGATCATCAGGATTCGGAGCAACAAGCTGCACCTATAAAGAAAGAAAGGAAGCTTCATAAAAATGAATGCATTTCAAAAGCATCTGACAGCTATGTATATGTATTTTACCCTGAGAAGGGTTCATCCTTCTATTCAAGTTAAATGCTTTGTATCCATCACTATCACAGAAATGCTAAAAATTTATTTCAGAAGTTATGACTAGTATAATTCTTCAGTGTGAACGTATTTGTAATGCCAATCTGCTGCCTGGGGAAGACCAGAAGATCACAAGTTCCGCAGCACAGAAGCAAAAAAAAAAGTCCTTAAGGTATTGTACTCATGCTAGAACAGAGGTAAACTGAGACCTTCAGTTAGCATGAAGAATAAAGATGTAATTTTTCCATGAGCAAATGCCTTTTTTTAAAAAGAAAAAGGTCAAAGGAAGTTTTTTTAATGGTTATACTGAAGATTTGTATCATTCTGTAGGATGTTGTAGGATTCTGTCTTCATCTGTAGGATCCCAGATTTACTGATCTCACTCCCATTAATCAAAGTACTATTACTATATTACACTGGAATTTTCTGTAAGGGATACAAGCCTTTAATAATTTTAATTACTTCCCAATTTATATCAAAACTCATTGCAGAAACAAATCTTCATTGCATTCTTTCCTCTAGTTACCATTACAGCAACTAGTAATCAGGCCTTTTGAAATTTGTGTTAATAGTTGTAAGCCTGAACTGGTAGTTAAGTAACATGATATGGGTCAGCAACTCAAAATAACCTGGCCAACATACTATGAAGCAGGAATTGGAAACAAGCCTATCAGAGAAATCAGTAATTCCACACAGAACAGGGCAGGGGGCACACACACACACAACAACAACCAAAAGAAAAAAATCCACAAGCAAACAACAACTGAACCCAGAAAAAAAGCATTATTGGTACTTCTGATCGATATCTTGTCTCCTCAGTTCGTCTGCCATGACCACAACCAAGTCGTGCTCCCCTTGATCCACGGCCAGGGCGAGGAAGACTCCCAAAATTAATATCCAGCTGAGAGGTTATGTCATTCACTGGTCTTCGAAAAATAGGGAAATCTTCAAATTTTTTTTTCACCTAAAAAGAAGATCTGGTAAAGCCAGTAGCTTCCATATACAGTCTTCTCCCCTCCCAGATATATATACACATGCTCTCTTCTATTACAGACTAAGCAGCAGGTTAATGAAGATGACATCTGGAATAGGAGATACACCTTAACTCACACAGGGTTTTAACAGAGGCAAGGCAATTGCAGCTTCCTAGATGCCTGGGATAGTTTTCTTGGCTCAGAGTCCTGGCAACAAAATCTTCTATACCAGCTCCGTAACACTGAAGAGGTTTTCCAGAAATACCGTCTAAGAGGTTTTCTAAAGGACTAGCAAATCAGGCTTAAGCTACTCATTACCACAATTATCTTCAAATAATGGTTACAAGGCCATAGTAAAGCACGGTATTTGACTACTAACTGATCTATTAGTCTATTTTTCTGCATCTATGAGATAACTGCTGTTTTAACTCTGTGTACTCCTGGTAGCTAGTGGATGTAAGACTACTTCCCATCACAATTTTAATGTGCACTATAGTAATGATAACATATGAATCACTTATTTTATTCAATGTCTAATACAGGCATTTTACTTGTCCATGTTATGCAGTTCCTGTACCTCCTATTTTATGTTCATTTTGACATGATCCCTCGATACTGCCAGCCAAGAAATTTCACAAGCAAAAAAGAACAAAACTTGCATGCACTGTTAACATACTTGCATACTCACTTCAGAACTTATGAAAGCTTCTCCCCAACCCTGCCACCATCTCCCTCAGATAAGAAAGATGGACTAATGCAAACTGTGGTCACCAAAAGCCATGCTAAAAAGGATGCAGACCACTTCAATATTAGTGTCTGTTCCTAGAATTGCTCAATGGCCTAAAGTGAGTAAGGCGTAAAAAGTTGCAAGTTTTGATGTTAATATTGTAACTACACAAATGATAATACGTGTATTTCCATGTGCATACAGACTTTAACAACTGAAATTCCATCATGCCAGACTAGGAGTATACACACAGTTCTGTGACACCCAAAATCTGAAACCTAAATAAGCAAAAGCTGCAAAAGAAGCCTCCCTTCTCTCCTCAATCATACCAATAAGCTAGAAGTTGTCCCTGAAGTATCAATCCCAGTAATATCGTTAACTGTATAATGAAAGTTAGGGAAAAAGGGCGGGGAGGGGAACCAACACACTACTACGGAACAAGCTCTCCAGAGTTAGTTCCAAAAAGCAGGACCCTAAAACTAGAAAATAAAGTCATATATTCCAAGTGCACAATTAAAGTTGAGATCCAGCACAGATGAGAAATAGGACACTTCGTATCCACACTAACAGATGCCAAAGCCCAAGTTTAACATATACGTGCAAGTGTATACTGGCAAGTAAGCTAAACAGGATTCAAAGTAAGGCTAAGAAGTGTTTAGTAAACCAAGTTTCTCTAGCATCATTACCAGAGATCTACCTGGTTGGCAGCAGCAAGGATACAGGTTTTATATTGCTAAGAATGAGCCATAAGGTAGAAAAACTTGATGTATTATGTATTATGTATTTGCATACAAAATAGGGGTGGTGAACCGAGAGGAGAAAATGAACAGACTAAGTTTAAAGCCAAGTTTTGGGGTACATGTCATCACAGTAACAAAGCTTAGATACCAATTTCTAGTCTGTTCATATTATATTAAAACTAGTAGAAAAAGAACAGTGACAGTTTCCTAACCCTAGTAAAGCAGAGTTTACAGAATTCCTGAGGCAATGCTTACATCATCTCTATATTTTGACTTGTGAATCACCACTGCTTTGGAAGGAACAACTACTTCTGGCTTCCGGATGTTGAATCCAGACTTTGGGCGATTCTGTTGCTGAAGATTTTTCCACTCATCCAAAGTCATTTCTTGAACTACTTCTTCCTTTGGCTCTCTTCCAGCAATTCTAAAGGTTTATAGTTGTAAAGTAAAAATCATTAGCTTGCATCATGCCAGGATGAACAAGAACACTAATCTCTAAAATAAGGATACTAAGCAAAACATTTGGAAGGTTTCTCACCAAACTATTATCTTCAATTTCACTTACTCCCCACAGTAACTTGACATGCAAGTCTTATGCTCATGTAAGTTGGAAAACGTACATAGTTTGAAATTAGTTGTATGAACAAATGCTGTCTCCAGCCTCCAGTAGCAAGTCTGGTATTTATCCAGTCTTGCTGTAAGTTCAAGCACTTCAGATTCTAGACAAAATGAATCTGTCTTTTGATCTGGCATATTCTCAACCTTGCTGTTTAATAGTGGATCTACTCCTAGCAAGTATAGTCATAGTAAAGAAACCAAGCAGTTACAAAACACCTCAAATGCGTGGTTTTATAGACTAGTAGTACAGGATGACAATGAGATGGATTAATGTTTCAGTACAGCTTTCAGTCATCAAAAAGACACAGTGATCACACCATGGGACCTTCTAGATAATTATTAACATTTCCTTCGTTAATTTCACAAGATGCTTCTTTGATTTCTTTTGTCAGATGCAGTAGTACACAAGGAGACAGTATCTTATCACCAGATTAATCCTCATCTAGTTTTAATTTGTCACAAAATGCAATAATGATGATATGTTGAAGGAAAAACATACGGTTTATGTCAGAGTCTGCTTTGGTTACTTCTGAACTGTAAAGACAAAAATACAATGCTTTTTGTCTGTATTCATAAGACAAGATAAAAACTACAGATTCCCCTGCACTCATCACTGCATGACTGCTCTTCTGCCATTTTTCTAATGCTGCCCATGACTGGCTTGCCCAGGACTAGTACCTGTTTGAGTACACTACAGGTGTATCTTTTGATTGTATTTGCAGAAAGCTACTCCCTAGTAAGCAGCATCACATACAGGGAGCACAACTTGCTTCATCACCATAATTGTTTCCTGCAGAAACAAGTCAAATGCCATGAACTACACAAAAACCTGCCCTGATTACTCCAGGGCACTTGAGAAACCATTTATCCCTTCTCCCACACAAACTGTTATGCATTGCAATAGCAGTCAAAGGTCATTACTTATTACCCTGTCATTCATTTTTCCAGAAAACCCTTTCATTAGGTCCCTTCTGGTGGGAGAACCAAGGATTTGCTTTTCCTCACTGAACTGCAGTTCTAAGTCATTGTCTATCAAATGCTGATGATTTTTCCAACATAAATATACAGTTGGTTAGATGCAAGTTGGAAGTTTATCACAGAAAGAGGTAGTGTCAAATGACAGTCAGTGAAGTGTGCATTCTGATTTTTGAAGTAGTACAAGCACCCCATCAGAATGCACACATTTATTGTGAGCATTCTGTACATTTGGAACTGGCTTATACAGAAACAGGCCTGCTCCCTCTTCCTATTTAATCTTGCAGAGAACCATTCCACTTCTTGCCAGTCAGAATTACACAATATCTCCTACAGCACACAGCATATGACAGGGAGAAGAAGAACTGAACCATGAGACAGCCCTTAATTTTGGTTCTAGGATGAAAACAGTTCTAAATGCATGTCACAGAAAAATAAAAGAATATGTAAGTCCAATACTGTAGGCCTAGCCTGTGATAAGCCTTCAAGTCCTGATATTTCAAAAATTCCACCTATATCAATGTTAAAGCTTATGTTATGGCAAGACACTCAGGAAAGGAAAGGAAAAACCAAAAACAACCAACCAAACAGTAGTTTCAGTTTTCAAAGTATTGGGAAGACTATCAAAGGACATTGGAAATTCTATCAGTAGAGAACATTAAAATCAACTAGACAGGTATGAGAAGTGGCACAGGTATGGCTGGTCATGCCTTGCATCAGCAAGGCCCTTTTCAGATCTATATTTCTATGATCATAAGACATCACAAACATTTCACTACACAGCAACCTGACCTCTCAAAAAAGCAATCATAGGTATTGCTTTGAAAAGTACACATCTATCAAAAAGCAGTAACTTGCCTGTTGCAAAGGAAATGCTGGTGGATTTACATTGTAAATTGTTTTTTCAACTGCAAAATACAGTTTTATTTTTACCAAAGGATGGTTTTTCAACTGCTAGGTTATTAGCAGTACAAATTTGTTTTAGGATGCCGAGACTCCCAAGGGGAAACACCTCCCACTAGTAAAGCACAGCAACAGGAACCTATATGTCATATTTTGGACAGAGACTCAATTTTAGCAGGTTATTTTGGGCACCAAGCCTGCATGGAAGTGCACTCTGTGCATTACTTCTGACCTTATGCATTTCTAGTGACTGTTTGGTATGTATTTTCATTAATCAAGCTAATAAGCTCCTTGGCACACCAACAATCATGCTTACAAAATACTGCTGACACCGAAGTACAGCCTCTGGACATGAACAAACTGAATTCATAATGCAAGTACCTCCCCAAACACCAAATGGGAGCCTTCAGTAATGGTTCCTACTGCTTCAGTGTTTTCCATGGATGACTATAACCCTCTAGCTATGCCTTGCTTACTGTGCATACCTTTCTCAGAGGAACTGTTCTACACAAAAGCATTAATATGCAGACCAAATGCAAATGGAAATGGAAAAGAATAGCATTCAGCTCAGTTGTTCTGCTGATTATTTTCATTTCATTAAAAATATCAGGTCTTTCTCAGATCAGTTTTTGTATTATGAAGCCACACAAAGCAGATTTTTATTCAGCTTTTATAAAGAAATCAATAACATGAACCTAGCCTGATCTATGGATAGCTTTATGTCACTATTAAAAAAACATACCAAACAAAACTAGAGAGGTAAATAGTGCAGCAAACTGGAAGACAGATTTTGAACACTCCCTATAAAGTTACCAGAATTGGCTCCACCAAAGAGGATGGAAGTCCAGTGTGAAGAAATGGAAGAAAACCCCATAGAATAAATACTAACTCTGCAAATACTTTTGACAGGAATTTATTAGACTATGTGTCATACTGAATAAAAAGAAAAATCTATTCATTCGAACTACCAGTCAACGCATTGTTAGACTCTGAAGACAAGTTCAACAGGAAGTAGTTGTGAGGAAAGATTATACTGCTGTACTAATGTATGGTTTATACTTGTAGCAAAAAAAACCCCAACCAGTAGTACGCAGTTTGGGATGCTATGAACACAGATATTGTTGATACACTCAAGGAAATCTGAAAACACAGAAAGATGCAACTTGATTTATATTATAGATGTATTAAAGAAAGACTTGTCCTTGCAATACATTGCAAATTGAAGCTTAAGAACAGCAATGTGGACACAGTCCTAAAGGCAAGACCCCATAGTTACACAAGCCCATACAAATCTTTCCAGATTTGCATTGAGATTAGCCAGTACCCCATCAAAAAGCTGTACAGTAACTCCACACAGACAGATTATCCCCAATTTCCAGAAATACTTTTTAAAAAATTTTAAATGAAAACAGTTAGAACAGGAAAGATAATGACAGAAGAAACAAATGCAAGTTTTCCATCTCTTCCTCAATACAAGCACATAACTGCAATAAAGCTGTAGAAAAGAAATTGATTCCTTGGAGTCACTGCATTCAAGTCAAAATGAGAATAATCCAAGCAGTAGCTTAAACACCCTTACAACCTCGATACTGAGTCAGCAGTAAAAGCAGACAGTAGCCCACCTAGCATCTTTTGCTGGTACATGCTACCTGCCAGAAGGCAGCAACTCTGGTGAGTAAGGGCAACATAAGCATACAAGACCTTAAAATACATCCTGAAGCTTAAAAATCATACCCTACCAGCTTTTGCTTTTAAATATTAAAAGAACTGTAGAAAGGAGTCTGCAAAACAGAAATTCAGACATTATTCAACTGATCAGTAAAAGTTCACTGGTGTCTATGGCCAAGAAACCTTGGGAAAATAAGAGGGTGCAAAGACAAACAATCCTCTAACAAAAGTAAACAAGGTCAGGGCACCCTGCCATAAATAAGTTAAACAAGGTATTGTTATGGCGACACACTCCTTGGAATGTGTTTTTTAGTTTGATATTTATGTACTAACAAGGTAATGTATTGTAATCAATTAGATGTAGCCCTATAAGCAAAATATGTTTAAATAACCCATCTGTTTAAAACACGCAGTTGATATAAGCATATATAAAGGGAATGATTGTGCACAATAAAATGACATTTGCTTGCATCAAGCTTTGTCCCGACTCTCAATCGCGGCAAAGAACAACAAAAATAATATCACCTCTGTCCTGGTTTGGCCAGGACAGGGTTAATTAACCAGGACAACCTCGTTAACATGTATGCCACACAACCATCCCTAATTACCTAGGCACTATTTGCACAATGTGTCCTCTTCAATTTTAAAAATACATAGAGTCTCCAACTTGATGCTGCACCCAAAGGTAAATGCAATGATGTTTATGCAATTTGTATTTTGTATACAGATTTGTGAGTCTTCAGGACAATACTTAACACACTGTAAGAGTACAAAATGCATAATTTTGTACTTGTAGGTTACTTGCATTTTTTTTTCATCTTACGGCTTACAGTGGACTATTCCTAAACAAACCTTTTTTAAAAAACAGGAGGGGTAAAATCTCCAGAAAAGCTTAGTCTGACCAAATACCTATTAATCTCTGAGAAACTGAAAATAATTACAGACAACTGGCAAATTCTATCAGATACCTTTTCCACTAGACATACTTCTCTTACTTTATGCTCTACAAAGAACTGATGTCAGGACACATTGACAAAGACCTTGAATTGCAGTAGAAACAAATACAAGTCTGAAACTAGTAAAGGTACAGTAGTTGATTAAAAAAGCTGAATAACTGCTCTCCTATTTAGCTAATACAGTGCATTTCTGACACTTTATGTACCCTACCCATCTGATTCAAGTTAGTCTAAAAACAGTTTTCTCGAAATCCAGTCATAGTCATTCAATTTCAAAGCCAGACTTCCCCATGTACACACACCTTTAGCTATATGTTAAAAGCTAGTTTCAAATTAAAAGAATCAAAGCTACATCAGCTCAACTTCTTAAAGTGTTATACAACCTAAACATACAACATGTTTTGTAGTATAGTCAGCTTTATAATTAAGAAAGGAACTAAAGTCACTAGTAAATGGAGCTGCATCATCCAGTAGAGAAAGGCTTCACAGCAACAGAAGAAAAGGTATATTGCACTGGCCCCCTTTTACTCATTAGAAGACATTCACCATACGCTACTTGATTACTCTTTAGTCTCTTACTTGGGCAAGACTGTCCAGTTACTTTTTCTTAAGCTACTCTTTACCCACTGAAGTAAATTCTCACTGGATGCTGATAAGAATGAAAGCCAGAAGACAAGGGGCAGACATTTCTCTCAATTTCCCTACTTCTAAGGCTCACTGCAAGACTATTTTCAAGTTTTTCAAGATTTTCAAGTTCTACAGAGGCCCTTCATGAATAGGTGACAGCTGCACAGTATTAGTGATTGATGAATACTGAATTAGATAATTTTACCTTAGTGTATTTTGTTTGTACAGTTGCATAGGCACCTTGAATACTTTTCTCACAGAATTTCAAAAGGCAAGGTAGTTTTTACAAATTAGCCAAGTAAAAAAGGTAACAGACATGTAGCTTCTCCTTAAATTATCACAAAATCTTAGGAATAAATATCACTGGGCAATTAAATGCAGTCTGCAGCTGCATAAGCCAAGCTTTAGTCAGAACTAGGGATGCATTTTCTTGTCTCACAAATATAGACAAAGCTTTTCTATTTTTAAATATATGCACTAGCAAACCTCCTCAGTTCACATTTCAAGTGTGCTTCCCAATACAGGTATATCAGTAACAGTCAATTGTTTTCTTTGCATTTAGAAAGAAAATATTTCAATCAGACTATACTTGTTCAGAGGCTCTCCTTCAGATGCCCGTGGCTGCTCAGCTGTTTCTGCAGTCTCTTCCATAGGAGCAGTCTGTTCCATCCCACTAGAATAGTAAACAAAAACCACATAAAGTTGTCATGGGTCACAATGGAAATAAACCTTGTACATCAATATATCACATTTTTCCCAAATGCCCTGGAAAGGGAAAAAATAGGGGAAACTCTAGGATCATATGCAAAAACTAGATCTACTAAGTGACTAGTTGAGCAACTAATAAAATGAGAAGTATTAGGAAAAAACAACTTCTACATACTTTTAAATCAAAAGAAGTGAAAAGCATGCATGAAGACAAATCAGTCATGAATATTAATACCAGTACTGGATTACAGTCTATCACTGATATCTGGGTTTGCATTTTTGTTTCAACTATTAAAGTGCTACAATTCACACTCTTAAATTAATATTTTCTGTAACATGGACATTGGATCACAGTCAAATGGGAGCAGTAGCATACTTACTTTCGTTCCTCCAGTAGGCATACTTATTTAAAATTAACATCTTCTAGCTTTGATGCATCATTGAGCACAATTATGGCACAGACATGCTTTTAGAATTTTTTATACTCCCAATTTAATGTCACTTCTACCACACACACCGCATCACAAGAATGCACTGATTTCTCACATTTACATAAGTTCTGATGCTACTAAACTAAAAAAACCAACCTAACTAGGGAGAACGAAAATAAGGGACTTACCCTGTACATTTTGAACTTCACACAACATTCCCTGACATTCTACAGATACTAGTTTTGTGCTTTTGGTCACAGCTAGCTTTGTGCTGTTAGCTCAGAACTATGTTCACCTAGCTGATTCTTTGTCTTCAAAAGCCAGAGTATCTACCAATCTCTTACTTTTAGCATGAAATATTATAGAAGACAGGGAAGTTAGTACAGCCTTTTAGGAGAACATGGAACATCAAGCCCCAAAATTATTACCCATCAAGGATGTATTTTTCAACCTTGTAGCCAGATTGCCTGGATCCACAATTTAAGTTTTAAAAATAAAATGTTACTTCAAAAACTATTTTGCAAATTAATGTGTATGTGGCCAAAGACGTTTACTGTAAGTTCAAGGCACTGCCTTTTCTCTGTCCTTTACCAGCCTTCGATTAAAAAGTTCTAGATGTCTTTGAGAATAAAAAACACTGGAAAGAGTAGCATATGGCTAGGTCCAAAGAATGCTTTGCAGTGAATATGAACAGAAACCAGTAACAGAAATATAGAACTGAACCGAAAAATCCCAGGGTTTTTTTGTTAATCTAACTGACCACTAATAAGCCATCACATTCTGTTACTGATCTTCCTGTGCACCTTAAAACATATTTCAGTGGTAGAGTCAGCTCCATACTACCTCCAGAGCCACACTGAATTGTATTACAGCTTTACAATTTAGAAATGATTGATAAAATTTGAGGAAAAGGGACTGAACTATAAGCCCACTAAGAAAGTTTCAATCTTTTAATCAGCATTTTGCAGCAATGCCGTTAAATACTGGAGTTCTATGTGCTTAACTATTGAGAAAAGTCATAACTTATATCAGTTAAAAGACAACTTGGCCCCAGCCAAAAGATTTTTGCAGTCTTAAAGAAACATCACCATGCCTTTACTACATTTTAATCTCACTAAAATGAAGGAGACAAGTTCAGAAAACTGTAAAACTATTCATCCTAACAAAGGTCAAAATGGACATAAAACTGATGAACTTTTGCTGATTTATGATGATCTAAGGTGGGCCACAGATAATGACGACCTATGATAAGCACAAGTATATGTTGTACCTCATATCATCTTTAACTGTTCCCCAGTTGCAAGTTCCACCTCCACCCTTCTTGTCATCTGCTTTTACTCTTCTAGAGAGGTAAACAGAGTTCTGTGAGTTTAAGAGCTTTTTTTTCATTAGGACCTCAAACTAAAACCAGTATTGCCAGCCAATTTGTATAAAGAAGAAGGGAACAGAATACTTAATGGACACTACTGCAGTGCTGACTATTGTTTACTTGTATATCAAGTAAGGAGCACCACACAGGACACTTACATTTTATCATTCGCACTTTGTCTTTCAAATTCCTGTTTTCCTCTTTTGTCAAAGGCATCAAAACTTCTATTTATTCCACCACCTCTTCCTCTACCTCGTACTCCAACTCTTCCTCCACCACAGCCTCTTGCTGGCCTTTCACGATTTAATATTTCAACTGGTCTAGAAAAATTTCCAGTCAGATTTTTGTTCCTACAGTTAACAGAGGAAAAAAAACTGTATGGTTGTATTTATGCAGCTGTGAGAGACATGAGTACATGAGAGCTACTGTACAATTTTTAGAGTCCATCTTTACACAGCACACAGTACAGGTGTATTAGTCTTGTCATGAAAAATGGACATGAACTAGGGGAATTATTAGAGATAACGGGAATAGAAAGTTCAGCTGTTTATTCATAACACTGAAAACAGAGAAGTATAAAACTGTCAAATCTTCAGCAATATTTATCAGGCAATAGCTCCACTGTCTAACCTAGATTTATATGCAACTTTCAGGAAACTTGTTAAATACTGACTACTGTGCTGTAAATTAAGAACAGCCATGCTATGAAGCATTAAAGGTTCAGGCTAAATTTTCCAATACTTATAAAGAAAGCAAAGCTGATATGCATTCACTGTCCAAGTAGTACGACAAACGTTTATTTTCAGTTTGAACAGTAACATTTATTCAACTTGGAACCTGCACCACATTTTCTGCAAAGGGTGGTGTGCAAGCTCAGAAATTAACATTTATGTTGCAGAGTAGGGATTACATTTTCAGATCTTTACACTTTTCAGTTTCACCTTGTATTTCTAATATTTAACAAAACCACTCCAAGTCAATCCAATTCAGCAAAGAAGCTGAAATTACAGCTCTGACATGCATGAATACAAGCCACAAATCTATGGATTAATCACGCAGCCTTGCCTTCAAATCATGTCTGGCTACTAGATCTGTTTTAAGAAGGTTAAGGCTTTCCTGTCCCCCCCGTGCAGATTCTCCATGAGGCACCTTACTTCTCCCTTTATGATACATACCTTTCCACTGTGAATTCCACTTGTCTTTCTGTTTCATAGGAATGGTATTCCCTGAAAAATGGTCTCCATTCAGTTCTGTCTTGTTTCACCTCTGCTCCTCTCTTATTGAATCCTTGCAACTCTCCTCCCTTTTGGCCTACATAAACACACTCATAGATTACTAACAGTGTAAGTTTTAAAGAGATCTACTTACTTTCCATTCTGTATTGATGAACTTGCCTCAGGAAAAATACTACAGGTGTTGACATGGCTCAGACATTTCCAGAATAGACAGGCTAAAGAAAAAAAAAAAATCTAGTTTTGCTCACATTAAGTCACAGAAATGCGGAACAAAAACTGTTTCTATTATATTCTCTCAAAGATCATCCTAGTGTACCACAGGACAAGAGAGAGAAGCTTCAATGGAAGACATCAATTGCAAGATGGCAGTAGGAACAATGAAGAGAAAGAGGAGGCTCATTAAAGACAGGCTTTAGTTGTTGATTACGATCAACACACCTCCTGTCAGATGAGCTGAGTTTAGAAGTCTGAACCTGCACCTCTACTTTAAGTTCATGGCTACAGTATCCAGCAGCCAGAAAAGGGTCATCTCCTTCTGTTAATGTTCTGTGGAGGAGAGGACCATTCATCAACACCACAAGTCACTGAGTTTAAGCGGCAGAAACCCAAGCAGTAAGTAAAAGGGCTCCAACACCACTAATTGGTTCTAGAATGTCAACATATTCCATGATAAAACATATTTAAGTTTTGGTTTTAGTTCAGCCATTGTCAGGGTTAAAGATGAGCAGGTCAGACAGAATAAGCAGAGAAATTGTGTATTATCAGAGAGAATAAATTTAGGATAGCCACTCAACCCATATACATCTACATGAGATTAAAACTATTTATGTGCTGCCTTCCCCATTTTCCCAAACTCTGTGCTCTATTTAGGAAACATTCTCCAGAAGCAAGGAAGCCTTTTGCCTGCTAGGCCCCTGTACTTTCCCTACTGGCTAAAAAGGTGTTCGTTTAAGTCAATCAAGCAAGGAACTTCAGAAACACTGCTCTCAGACTAACAAAACAGGGCTATTCTTTCTACAAGAAGCACCTGTGCAACACTGAGCAAGTTACTGAACTTAGGTTAGTGGACAAGTGACAGTCCTGTCTACTGTTGCTAGAATAGGCCTTTTTTCTTGTGCTATGTTACAGTATTAAGATACAAATTAATTCATGGATCAGTAGAAGGATATAAGCCCATATAAGGAGATCAAAGTTTAGGTGGCAAGCATGAATTCTGTGACATCATCTTTAAAAAGAAAACATCAAAGAATTATCTGCTTGGTGAATAAAGTAAGAGTGGTAAATAAAGCTTTTTGTTATGCAGTAAGGACAGGTGTATCTGTACACAGAAGACAGTTTCATTAGAGCTGCGGCAGGAACCCCAGCTTTGGTTTTCTTTAAACAAACCACTTGACATAATCTATTCCAGTAATTCTCTCTTCTCAGCGTTTGGAGTTGCTTGGTCCTTATAGCAGCAAGCATATTTGCATCCCCAAAATCACAATGTGACCTCTGACAAAGGACAGCTTTTGAAATCAGTTTGAGTGAGATTTCAAATCAGGATGCTTTAATAAAAAGCAAAATTATCTAGAATATAGAATTGTACACACTGTTGGGAAACACGCTTGCTCTATGCACATCTCAACTACACCAACAACTATAGAAGCCTTAATTCCAAACTGGAATCCTGCTGTGGAAAAAGTGACTACTTGTTTCTGACCTCATTTTTCACTTATTTTTTGTGGATCTAAATGTACAGCTGCAATACTAGAGTGCATTTTTTTATTCGTGAGCCACTCACTGGCTATCAGAAACATCAGTTATTCCAAACGGAACAACTTGGCAAGAATGCAGTAATCAGAGACCACCTTCCCTATGTACTTAGTATGAACCTCAATTTCACCTTCAGATCCAGAGCTTCTTAGGACTAGTAAAGCTGTGCCAAAAAAAAAAAAAGAAGATGCAAAAGTAGTTTTAAGAAGATGATGCCTGGTTCTCTTACTCATTACCACTTAAAAGTACTCCAAAACAAGTCTTCTTGTCAGGTATGCCAGTGTTATCACCTCTCACTAGCTACAACCACGCTAGACAAAGCAGTCAGCTCTACACTGATTTCAGTGCAAATGCTATTTCACTTCAATTCTTACAGGTGGCTATAATTACTGCCATTGCATTATAAATATTAGAAAGAATATTTGTGGCACTTTACCTGTATAAAAATATTTTGAACTGGTTTGACAGGCATACAGCAGTGGATTAAGAAGGTATGCAGCAACTACACCTCTCTAATAAGCCAAGGCATCCCGAGGGCAGAAGTGTGTGACCTGCCTGTGAACCAGTTCAAACAGCAGCACAACTTTCAGCTCTGCATATAAGGGTAAACTAAAGTGGAGCTTGGCAGCAGTGATAGCATAAACCACCCAGTTTTAATCCTCTGCCATAGGTCTGTTGCAATTTTTGAGCTGGAGGGTCACCTACCCTTTGTGGGGGAAAAAACAACAAACAAGCCAACAACAACAACAAAAACGTCACACAAAACACCAAACAGAAAAACAACCCACTCCCAACCAAAACAGACAACCAACACCAAAAAAACCCCATGAGCAATCTTGTGTAGCACTGCCATAATAGCTTTCACTTAAAAAGAACTGGGTTATACTTTAAATGCTGCTCGTTAACTACCTGTCCAAGTACACCCTATTTTGTCTGCTTGTTGCATATATAGACTAGTATGTAGGTTTTCTTCAAAACTATAAGAAAAAGCTCTGGAGTTTCGTGAGTCATCCTGTCTGAGGTCTCATCTGAGGTCTTACAAACATCGTACTGAAAACTGAAGATCACTCTCTCCTAGTTACCAAGTTTAGCTTGTCTTCAAGGTGGTTTTCCTGTGCCTTGCAGTTACATCTGTAATCTATACTCAGCTGAAGATGTTGCCAACCATTCCCCACCTCATCACTGCTTCCCTGGGAGGTTACTGCAGCAGCCCAATCTGTCAGCTGAGTTGCCTGTTGCTTTACTTTCTGAACTGAGGAATCAGAAAAGCAATCTGATGCTTCAACAGACCCGGTCTTTCTTTTTTTTCTTTAAGAAGCAGCTGAGCTATCATTAGAGAGAACAACATCTGTAAATACTAAGATTACCAGGTACTAGAACTGGATGTTGCTAAAGACAAAAAGCCTGCTTTTATGAGCTGTTGTTAAAACTCTAAATCTTTACCCATAATAATACTTTACCATCAGTATTAGTTTTGTTTATACTGCAGCATTTACGTAGGAAAACTTTCTAGAAAAGTGTTTTCAATAGCATGTATCACAGAACTCACAACCCAACCAAGGAAGCAGGAATTCTGTTTTTAAGACCTGCACTGTCTGGTTTCCCAGGTACTGGGTATACCTATGTACCAACGGACAGATTAAAACAAAACAGCTAAACTTATCTGCTTCTGCAGTGCTGTTTTCCAGCTCTCATCAAGTTTCTCCATCCATATCTTCTGTCCTCAAACAGGTGGGACTTCAGCTTGGAAAGCTATAGTTTTCTACGTTTTGTGGGCTCTTCACTGGCCCCCACTGAGACAGCACGGTCACACCTTTTAGAAGTGTTTCATTTTAAGAGAAAAACAATTTTTGGGTAGCAAACCTTGACTTTAGACAAACACCACAAGGAGCCCAGTTTGCAACTGCTATCACTGACTACCAGCTAGAGCAGAAGTCTTGCTGTTTGTCCCATTCCCTTATGTAGGGGGCATGGCAGCTGAGGGTGGCAGCTTGCATGCAATTCATGGGCTGAGGGAGGTTACTGCTGCAAAGAACACTGAAACCCTGTCTTCTGACCTACAATCCAGCTGACAATGCTGCATCGTAGTGTTTTATGATTTTTCCACAAGCCTGGGATCAACTCATATCATCATAATACATGACACTCAAACCCAGTTAGAAGATTCCATCAATACCCCACTTCCAAACGCAGCCTGGGATAAAGACGTGCCAAATGAAGTTATTGCTGTTTTGCCCAAGCAGCACAGAGGGGAACAGAGCAAAGGCAAACCAAGTGCAGTTTTGATTCAGTTAGGATGAACATTAAAGCAACCATGGTTGCCAGATTAAAGACTTTTATATCTTAGAGCATGTATTTGAAGAAAGAAAAAAGCAACAATAAAATACTCTCCAGCTGGTAAATCTACCCTTAGAGGTTTTCTGAATCAAAGACTATAAGCATTGATTTATGGAGGACAGATCCACAGATGGGCTGCCGTGCCTTTACCCAGACTGCTGTCCGAACAGATACATGCTTTGATGAATCATAGAATCATTCAGGTTGGAAAAGACCTCTGGGATCATCTAGTCCAACCTTCATCGAATGTCTCCCTAACCCCTAGATCATGTCTTGAAGTACCACATCTACCCATTTTTTTAACACCTCCAGGGATGCCAACTCCACCACTTCTCTGGGCAGCCTGTTCCAATACCTAACACCCTACAGCAAGAAGGGTTACAGGTCAATTATAATCTCTCTAGAAAAAGCATTTTTCTCTTTATTTCACACAATTTTTCTGAAATTACATCCCTTTATTTCTGCAAAATAAGAAACAAAAAATATTCTTTT